>JAYEVE010000803.1:0-76021 GCA_036346375.1 Guadua angustifolia
TTTCTACTGCCACTACTTACTGTTAAAATTTCTCTATAATTAAACTTGACAAAAGTGACAAGATAAGAAATGGGTCATCTAAAAGGTACCTTTCCACTGACTTTTGTTCTCTCCAATTCCCTCAAGAATGAAGATGGATAAGGACCATGAGTTTGCTCCACCTCTCTGCAGTCTCCTCCTTTTCCAAACCTGCAGAAGTAGGTCTTAGAAGTTAATCAGCACCACCTTTTTTTAACTGGAAATACCATTCCCCAAACATTAACTTGAAAAGAAAAGAGCCTTTTCATCAACCAGCAAGAACAAAATGGTTCAATTCTCCCAGTAAAATAGAGCAAGTAAAACCACCACCAAACAGCAAGAACGTATTATGTGAAGATTCAACCAAATGCACAATCCTAACCAGGATAATAAAAAAGGCAAACAAATAATGCAAATCCAGTTCATATGTGAAGCAAGAAAAGATTGATCTTTTGCCACAGATAATACCCAAAACTCCACTCCATTTTCGGGGCCACAGACGGACAACAAATATGTAGCTAACTTCTGCCTAACCAGTCAACACATTCTGGTCAAGAAGTTTCAACACTTCACTGATCAACAACAGGTAGCAAGAACATTAAGAACTACTGTTCCTACTTCCTACAAAGACGCTCAGCTGCTTCACAACATCTCCCTCGCATTCCCGTAAAGTCGAGGACTTCAATTTTACTTCTCGCCAGCCATTCTATCCCAGTATCCCATTCCCACCTACATTGTCGAAGACCTGGACAGATAGATTTAACAAACATTGTAGTAAACACCTCGGCCCGTTAACTTACACATCACGAACCCACATTCCCGACCTCACCCAATGTTAGATCCGGGCCCTGGAAGCGGAGGCAGGGCAGAGGCTTCTCCTACTCCCCGGTCTATAACGAAAGAAAATGCAACCGAGAAAGCAGAAGAAAAAGAAAAGGCAACAAGATTGCAGCAAAGAAGAGACTGCTTACTCGGTTGCTCCAAGCTCGCGAGTTCCTGCGTGCCTCTTCTGTCTCCTCGCGATCGAATGGCGCGATTTTGAAGGAAGCAGGAATGAGCGAGAGGAGGAGGAGCTGGAAGCTGGAATGGTAGGCGACGGCGAAGGAAGAAGCGGCTCTGGTTTAGTTTTAGTTCACGAGGCGTCAGGCTTTTGCTCCGGGCCCACGCAAGGAAAACATCAGGTAGACCCGGTCCATGGACCAACGCCAAATGCTTTCACTCCAATTTTGTTCGCGCAGCACGAAACCATATGGTGCATGGGCTGGGTCCAGCCATCCAAACCGACGGAGGTACCTGGCAGGTGGGACCAACAGGGGAGCGACAACCGAGGCGGTGACGGTGAGCGCATGAGGAGGAGGACTGGAGGAGCGTGGCGCTTTTGCTGCGTGCGTGTCCTGCAGCAGGAGACTCCCGGGCCCACTCCTGCGCCCACCTGCTCGCCACCGGACGACTAGACGTTGTTGCCGCTGTCTATAACGTAACGGAATTTTTTTAAAATAATATTATTCTATTTACAAATTGCGATATTAATACATATATTAAAAAAAATTACAGAAATAATATACATTCGCCAAAACGTTTGGCAAAATCTGATGATCGCCAAACCATTCGGCGAATAAGTATCGCTAAACCGCTTGCATGGCTACAGCTTAATCCGTGTTAATACTGCTTTGAACCGCTAACACGAGATCTCGCTATGGTCACCAAACCGTTTGGCGATCATCAGATTTTCGCCAAACGTTTTGGCGACTATATATTATTTCTGCAATTTTTTAATATGTGTATTAATATCGTAATTTGTAAATAAAATAATATTATTTTAAAAAAATTCTAACGTAACGCCCAGACGCACACAGCCGGTCACATCACACCGTAGTTTTAACTTTTAAAAGCATCGAACCGACGAGATCACCGATTTTGACTGCCGGTTTTCATAACACTAATAATATTGTATTACTTTGAGATTTCTTTTTGGAGAAAAATTATGCGGAAGAGGTGACAAAGGGAGAAAATTTGTGAAAATTGGACGTCCTGGCAATCTATCGTTGATTCATTGCCGGCAAAAACAAAATCAAGTGTAACTGTACCCAGATTTACTCCACATAAATATAACTTAGTTATATTCAATATCTAATTAGTCTAAATGATAAGAGAAAAATATGACTTATAAATTTAGACAATAAACTATCCACGGGATGGAGGTGCCCAGCACAAGGCCCCTTCCTAATGGCGTGTGTTGTACTCGAGGACGCTAGCCGCACTGGATGCTCCCGGTAGTGCGTCGTGAGCTTCGGCACTGTGCGATCGTAGGCTCTCCACGAGCAGGCTTGGCTTGGGAAGAGTCAAGGCATGTTTGTTTGGTGTAGCGGGGGTGTCGGTGGCCACCACTTATTAGAGGGACATGTATAATGGTGTGATGTTAAGTATCTATATGTTTTGTCACGTAAGTTTTCTACTGATATAAAAGAGAGATAAAAAGAAGAGAGTAATAATTGTCTCTTCCTGAATAGAAGATCATATAGGTAGCATAAAGCATTGTTACGAGAGTTATTGTCTATAATAAATCATATTTTTTATATCATAATTAAAAAGGTTATAAAATCTCATATAGTCAACTTTAAAATAACATCTATTATAGAAGCTATCTTTAATTTATCTTTAAATAAGATAGAGGAGTATATATATAGTAACTGTCTATACTATTTTACGTGCTCTTACTGCCATGCATGTATAGTTAGGATCCAATTCCACCCGTCTACAGCAAGATGGCGCACCAGAAGTCCGAGTTATTTCCACTTGAACGTTAACTCATGGGTCTAGGTTATTTTTGTTTTTGTGAGTTCTTTTAAAAACCGCTTTCTCCCCGTTCTGCAGTGAGTGCTAGGGGCCGTTGCCCTTAGCGTGCCTGCCTGCCCTTGTTTTTTTCCCTTTCGTTCGATGCGGATCGCCTGGCTGCGCGTCCTCCCGCTCGGGTAAGCTCGACGCCAAGGCGCACTGCCGTCTTTTTCGGGCCTCCGATCCGTGGCCGGCGATGTTTGCGTCGCAGGTACGCCGCCACAGTTCCCTGGCACGGCCGGGTTAGGTTCACCTGAAAGAGATTCCCGCTATATAGGAGCCACGAATTTTCAGCGCCGTTGCCCGTGATTGCTAGCATCGAACTCCAGTAAAAGAAACTCACCGCACTCCTCACGCCCCTTGCACGGGCCACCAGCCGGCCTGTGCCTCCATCGCATAGATCGGATAAGATTTTCGCAGCAGCTACCGCGCGCCTCCACACCGATGCTGCCCCAACAGCGCGACGATGGCCTTGGCGTTTGGATCCAGCATAGAACGACGGTGGCTCGCGAGATCGGTGCTCCAACGGCAAAAGGACGGCGCTGTACTTTTCTTTTCTAGACGAGCGGACGAGCGACGGCGTACGTGTTCGTGAGATCGAAGAGAACGAGAGAGAGAGAATACGAGAAACAGTGGAGGGTGCCAGTTGGGCCAGACCGGTCCAAGAGCCAAACCTCTCTCATTCGTTGCTTTTAAACTATATATGTAGCACACGACACGCGCCCCGGGGGGGCAGCAGGACAAGGTAGGGAAATTTTCGTGGGACCGGCGGTCTCGTCGTCACGGGGAATGGCAACGCCGCTCGCGGACGACGCGTCGCCGCGGACGGCATCTCCATATATCCATGCCATGCACCTCCCCGCCGCGGCTAGCAAATGCGACCGGCCGCCTTCGCTTGCCGCTCCGTTTCTGCGTCGGCCGTGCGTGTTTTTCAGCGCGGATGGTCGTGTTGCGTAGGGGCTGTTGGGCTCGTACATGCTGTGTGTTTAGCGCCTGAGCTACCGTTTTCTATCAAAAGTTTGTTCGGTTCGACGTGATTTGGGATGGGCTCCCAGCGCAACTTCGCGTCAGCTCCGATTGCGCTTGGGAGCGTACGTACCTGGATTACTCTACTCAGGTGGTTATTGGCTGTTCGTCCGTCCGATCGGAAGGAAGCGCATGTCTAGACTAGGCATGTGTGTGTATATATATACACACACACGATAAGTCGTGCTGATAACGTATTAGGAAACCGTGCTATCGAATAGTCCAGGATTCCCTAATAGATTTTTAGTGGAGAACAGAGAGAGACAGAGTTTGGAGGAATTGATCTATTATTTCTGATTGCATGCATGTACAATGGGGTGGCACCCTTTCTCCATATTTATAGCCAGTGGCGGAGCCAGAAACATTCCAAGAGAGGGGCTCTGTATGTCTGCGTGAAAACATGACTGTGACGAGGCAAGGCCATCATGGCATGAAAAACAACGTTAACCTGCTATGACGTCGCTACAAATAATCAATCATATATATATATATATATATATATATCCTCAAGAAGACAAGGTTGATGCAGGCCAAAATTGAAGACCTTCTTCACATCGAAAGAGATGTATAGTTGGAATTCACTCAGAAAGAGTTGAATGCCACCTCATTAATAGATAGTAAGTCGAAGCGTATTCACTGCCGCCGAGTACTTGGTGACCCATGGTCGAGCATAATAAGAGCAGTATGACACTATTTGCAATCTAAGTGTTATAAGTAGTTCAACTGGTTAATGTGCTTTACTTTTTATTATGTTGTCAGACGGGTTAGTGTTATTACAAATATAATTATGAGGAGAGTGATGTTTGTTAACAGAATTCTTTTACTGGACATCTAGCTGGGTGGGCTCCAGCCCCACCATCAGCTCCGCCTCTGTTTATAGCCTACATCTAGCGTTTCGGCAAGAGACCAATATAGACCTTCGTGGGCTTCAGGGTTTCCTAACAGTTCCGGCCATATGATGTGAACGGTGTTCGGAGGGAGGACACGATAACGGTGGCGAGAAATTAAGCGCCGCGAGTGCATGCATCTCGCTCTCGCATGTACAGCCCGGCACAGCGTCGTTCGTTCGATCATGGGCGCGGGATGGCGAATTTTGCGCCCCACCAACCGACCTGATCCACCAACCCTACTACGCCCGGAGGCCGGCCGGGCACTTCTCTCGGTTCCTCAACTCCCCCATCGGATGGCGATCCTTGGCTTCTTCTTCCTATTTGTTTCTCTGTCCAAGGAAGAATGGCATCCATGCATGCAAATTAAACGAGATCATGCACCACGTTCAAACTTATCGGCGTATAAAACTTTAATGGTTGGCAGCTCACATGCCCGCGTGGAGTAGTTAGCGATGCCAACCACGGAGTTTGGAAGCATGCGAGCGTACATGCGGCAAAGTTTGCCTGATTCTAAAAATCTTAATTTATAGAGAACGCCGCTTGGAGCCATGGCCGAGGGGCAGTTGCATTGTATGTATGTAACAACCGTGTTAATTGCAGATTCCAGTCTGGTTACCCTGTTCTACGTACGTACTTGATCCCCTTATTCTCTTGCAGCTTCTAGTCTGGGTCACTCAACGATCGAGCCGAAGAAAATCCAGAGGCGATGCTGTCGGTGCGTGAATCTGATCACGGACCATTAAAACTTGTTTATGACGAAAAATATTGGACTGTAAAGACACGGAACTAAGTAAACTTCATAATTAACCATATTGTATGCATGATTCGTCCTTCTCTTGCAGCCTCATTTCGTATTTGCAGCTGTTATGAGTGGCTGGCTCCTTATGTAGGACCAAGTTTTTCTGACAGATTGAATTGAACCATCCAGTACTCTCCAGTCTGCACACATGGGTTCGCAGATGAGGCTCTGAAGCATCCATCGCTAGCATATGGACACCTACCTCAGATGTTCCAAAGGACATGTGCAGTGTACCGGTTTTCCATCCAGGAACATATCCTGCAACAGAGAGCTGATGAATCACGGTGCTACCCTAACTAGAAAAAGTTTCAATTTTTGAAAAAAATCATGGATACATCTCAGCACCCCATCTACATATAAATTTTATGATCACTCGTCCGTGCTAAGAGTATAAAAAGACAAACTTGATCATGAACAAGAATCGCTCATGATCAACTTTGTCTTTTTGTAACTTCTAGCACAGAACGAATTTGATCATGAAATTTTATATGTAGATGGGGTAAGCTGAGATGTACATCCATGATTTTTTTTCAGAAGCTTTTTGAAACTTTTTCTAATGGGCAAATATTTACTCAACTTTCACTGTCTGATTGTACAGGATATTTTTTCTTCCATCCAGTCAAGTATGTTCATGTGAACCCGAAAATTTCGGTGGAGAGGGGCGACCGGCTGATTTCTGGCGTTTTCGCCCTGGTTGGTGAGAGACAGCAAAATTCCAGAGTACTCTGATATATATATGGCACACAGAAATACAAGAACAGCTGTGTTGGATTGTTGCAGCCGAACAAGTCCAAGCTGTGCCCATTGCATGCATGTTCTCTAGTTGCTTGCTTGTCTGCATGGCTTGCTCGATCCATCTGCTGGTTACTTCCCTGTTTCCGCACTAAATTAAGCTGAGCTACAGTACAGAACCGATCGGTTAATTATCACTAATCCACAGCTGGCCTGGCCGTGATTAATTAAGATTTGATATACTGTATGGCAAGCTGGTGATGTTTTAATTATGTTTTAAACCCATGTGTGATCACAAGCGTCGTTCTCCGTACAGGGGCAGCAAACATCCTGACGCTTGACAGGCTGACAGCAGCATGTGTGACAGTAGCATGTATGCTTTACTCCATACAGGCATGTTAGAATCAAAAGAGCACATTCAATCAAAAGAGCACGGATGCTACGTACCTACAGTAGGGTACTAGCATGTATAGAACTAGGCCAAGACTAAAATATTAAGTAAAGCTATCACAAGGCTCGGATCTAGTATTTTCTCCTCATTGCCATGCTACTAGAAAGTAGATCATGCAGTTCTTGCTTAATCAGGTCATGTCTTATGGGATGCTATTAAGAATCTTCTCATTGCCAATATAACTCTTAGAATCTGAAAATCAGTTGAAATGCTGCCAAAATTTCTAAACTTATTGCCATTTATGTGTAAATACTTAGTATTTTGCATTCAAATAGATATGACATGTACATAAATGCTTGCACGATTTTTTCATATTTTTTCTAGCCTCGGAAGACCATTTTACAATTGATTGAAAATTGCTAAAATTTCGGCCTCAAAATTTCTGGATTTCAAATATAAGTTTTGGATTTCGTCCAAATTCCAAAATCTAGCTAAAATTTCAGATTTCGGCCACTTTCGAGTTGTGGTTCAAAAACAAAATTTGAAACCTTGGTATCAATGCATAGTCGCAGACAATTCTGTCCACAACATGATGGGAAATTTAAAACTAACCACAAGACCACCGCTCCCAAATCTATTCAGGCTGCTAATGATACTTGAGCGGGAAACAAGGAAGAAATCAGAAACTGGGGGAAAAACATAGCATAAAATAAAAACGCCTGCACACAAGCACCTAATTATAACCTTGAGGAGCCACGCCTGACAATGCCTTAAGGATGATCTTTATTCTGCCATTTTCTTGTGAGCCTGTTCAAATTCACCATTGTTAAGATATATATAGCGTATCCAAGAACTTATCAATCATCCGAAAATATGCAGCTCTCCAAGCCCTCGAAAAGAAAACAGTACGTTCCAGGCTCAAAAGCCCAAAAGCAAATCCCACTTCCATGGTGATGTATGTCATCGGAGGCATTTCGTTATCTGTGTCAGGACGCTGCTCGTTTCCTGATTCTAACACCTTATAGCAAGAGTTCCGCATACGGCAGAGTGCAGAATTGCCCCAAAAAAATCGTCATTTGTGAATGTGGAGAGTTGTCCCCCTGTCGGGATATCTCCAGCCAAAATGTTTGTATACGACATCAAAACTTGGAGAGAAAATTCAGTTTCGTTAGAGAATATGGTATGCTCCCATAGAGGTCATATATTGTGCATCAAATTCAACATTTGATCCAAAGCTCGACATGTAAGACAACGACATGTAAGAAGTTGTTCCAGCTCAAGTCCAGCAAATGAAGCGTCACAAGATGGCCAAATCCTGGCAAAACTGGCCCAACAAGCGAGTTGTTAGAGAGGATCTGGGCTTTCCAAGCTCTGCAGCAAAGGTGGAATCACGCCCAAGAGCCCACAGTTTGCCTGGGCAAGCACGTGCATTCTTTTGAACCCTTGGATGCCATCCATTGGTATTGTCTCTCTGGCGACCTGCCTAATTAATCTAGGATAATGATAGTAATTTTGTCATTAGTTTTGAATTAATTACACTAATCTAGGTATATTGGCTAATAAAATCTCGAGTGGACCTAACGCTTTATCAGTTAATACATCGAATTTAGAGTGTTGCAGCAAAACAATAATTAGAGACCGAAATGGAAACTTTATTATATTCTATTATCACGCAAGCTACATGTTCAGCACATAATTAAATAGAGGATCCAAGTATTATGTAGATGTAATACCAAAAGTATTAAATGCTCCTCAGACTGTTAAAGGTGAAACACTGTTTATCCAACATCCTAACCCTTTTGGTTCATCAAAGTAACATTGATTATATGGGTGCTTCTCATCCCATGTCTCATAGGCGAATCTATGTCCCAACCGAAAAATTGATCTCCAAGCCATTCTCTAAGCAAAGGATGATTTATCAAGAATAAATACAAAAGTACTCAAGAATCATTAATAACAAAATGCATTATATGAAGTTTTCTCCACATCCAACTCAAATACATCCCACACCCATCTGGTGTATCCCTTCCTCAAATCCATTTTTAGAAAATAGGGTTTTAATTAGAAAAGTGGAGTTGTGAATTTTAATTATCAAAAAATGCTACTAGCACTTGTAGATGAGGCAGACTTAGCTTCCGTAGCCTCCAATTCAGGAGACAGGTATAAATTCATGATTTTGACCCTGCATAGGTTTATATCACTTTACCTCTAGTAGTGGTGTCCTCGACAATTTCCCAAATACTCTCAGCGTACCAGTTGTACTCCTGACTAATTACGCATTATAATACTCTGATTATTCAACGCAAGATCAGACTCGACTAACCACGACAAGATTTCACCTCATTGCATCCAATATAGTGACAAGTCAATCACAGCTAGCATCGTGTCCCTCACTGGGCCTTTGGCATATCACAGCTTCACACATCTCCTAGATATCTACTCTTACCTAATATAGAGATCACAACATCATCACAAGACAACATTTTCTGGTCGTTTTCACATACTATGATTGATACCAGAAATTATGACTCATTGTGTCAATGTAGTGGTTTGTCCTTATATCATAACTTTGTAGAAGGCCCCTTCGGCAATACCCAAATATGGCATCCTTTACTCACCTCATATATATCTCACACCGGCTTCACCTGTCCGGTGAACCAAATCAATATTTCTAAAATTTACAACTGCATCAACAGTTTATCAATACTCAAATGACCTAGTTTAGGGTTTTATTTTGAAAGATAATTTTTTTCCTACAGAGATGATTTAAAGCATTCAAAAACAATTTCATAAATATGATCAAAGGAACTTGCTCGATTTTTGCATGTTTTAAAGCATCCAACCTTTATTTCTTAACATTTTAAGATTTATAAAATTTACTTTGTGATTTTTAAGACTTTATTTTGATTTTATTTTGTCATGCTTTAGTTGTCGATTCGAATTTAACTAAAATTGACAGCTTTTAATAAATTTCATTAGATTTAACTTATTTTAAATCTTGCATTGATACAAATAATTATTATTTTAGCTAATTTATTAAAATTTCAAATTTCCTATTTTTATCTTTAATTTTCTCCTATTTTTTCTGCTTATTTATCTGTTGTAGTTATTTTATGAATTATTAGCGTAAAAATTATGTTGCAATTATTTTCACGCTTAGTTACCCAATTTTACATGTTTTGAAATTTTTTCCTAATTTTCACTTTCTTTCTTCTCTACTTTTTTTTCCTTCTTCTTGCTTATTCTTTTTTCTTTTCTTTCTTTTCTCCTCATCCTTATCCAGGTTGGCGCTTTCCTCTTCCCTGCTCCTTCCTTCCTTTTTCCTCACTGCTCTCCTCTCCTCTACTCGATTCGCCGATCGGCCCCAAGGCTCGTCCTCGTCCTCATGCCTTTGCTCGCTCCCAGACTGCTTGCCTCCCCATTGCTTCAGCTACTTTGACTGGCCGCTGCCTAAACCCTCTCCTCGCTCTGAGTTAGCTACGCCCGACCTCTCTCAAGATGCACATGGCCACACTCTGTTGGGGCACCAAGGCTATTGCCTCGCCTTGGTCTTGCCTAGCCTCTGGTGGTCGACGGCCGCCTGCTTCCCTACCTGGTCTCTGGGCCGCTAGCTCCAACCCGCCCTTTGCGCACGGTTCATTCTCCCCCCCTTACCTCCATGCCATGCGCATGCGCATCCTGGGCCAACGCCTCACACCATTGCGCCAGACCTGGCCGCTCTGAGCTCTAGCCAAGCTCACCCTATGCATTCATGGCTACCTGGTTGCTTCCCGATCACCCAATCCCTCTGAGCCTAGGGTTTGGTACCCCCTGGGTCTTTCTGTGAATTTTACTACTAATTTTCATTTTGTTGTGTTCTATGTTGCAAATGAAATGGTAAGGTTTGTGGGTCTGTGATGATTATTCTACTTGTTGCACGGGTTGGATGATGTTGTGACGATACAGACCGCCATGCGCGCCGGGAGCATGAGCAGATTATCAGGACGCACGACCTAACCCCCGCAATATTGACTAGCTAAGACCACTATATCTACTGTCATTTTCATTTTCTAGCTAGTTTTCTTCATTGCTATAGCTATGTTGATGCTACTGGTCTGGTGAAAATGGATGATTACTTGGGTTCGGGTAATGAAAATGCGTGCAATTGGTGAAGGGCTGGTGCTGGTGATGCTGGTTGTAGAGGTGGCTTCTTGTTCTTCTTGGGCTCCTTTTTTGCCTCCTGGTGTTGACCCCTTGCCTTCTGGCTCCTGGTTGCCTGCTCACTGATGGCTTTGTGATTTTGGTGTTGGCTGGTGATGTTTGGTGTGGCTAGCTTGGTCCTAATGCTTGAGCTCTTGAGTGGGAGGAATGTTTCTGGAGCTTGCCTTATATGGTTGAGGCTTGCAGGCTTAGGGACGATGTCTCCCGGCGAGATAGATGCACACGGCCCATGGGATGGGATCTAGCTACCTAAACGGTCGTTTCCTCTCCATGGAATTGGGCTGGCCTATGGCTATGGCCATGGGTCCTTCCTTGTACAAGTTGGAGCTGCGACTCTCCTAGGCTCATTTCTTTCTGTTCGGCCTATTCACATAGTCGAATTCGATCATCACATATGCATTTCATGACAGCAACGATGGTGGACATGAGAACGCAACACCCATGACGAGGACGAACACATGGATTATTGCATGTCTCCCATTCCATGCTCATCGATCACCCACCGGTCACCGCGCAACTCTCCTTCGGGAAGTCATCGCTCACTAGCCTGCTCGTGCCCATGAGTTGTCGATAGGCTATAGCTACAAAAACGTACATGTATTGCTACTATTCGAGATAGCTGGATGATGAGCAGCCAATAGCAGATACATTCATGAACCATGACTCAGTGTTGTACAGCAAGCGCTGTGCATCCTACAATATTGAATATTTGAATTGTGGACGATCATGTTTAGAAGCCTAGTTTGCAACACTGTTGTGAAAAATTTCCGGCTCAACTGATTAGTCAGCCGACATCGGTAACGTGATTTAAACCGCCACGAATAGTTTAATCAGAGTGCAATTAACATAGTTAAACGATTAATTAACCACATAATCTGATTAATAGGCCGCTTTTCTAATTAATCATCCATTTTTCTCGATTAATCACAGAAATAGCTTATTTTTATTCACTAAGTACGATAAATTAGTTTATAATAATGTGTCACAATGTTCATAGTATGGTTCTTTTAGATGAAATGTAAAACACATTTTGTAGAGTGATAATTTACAATAACTTTGGGTAACTAAAATATTTCTCATCAATTCTAAATGTAAATAATTATATTAATACTTAACGCTTTGTTAAATTCTGATTAATCGGATGTATTATGATTAATCGCTTAGCAGTATCATATCCGCCTCTTGAAGGCATACCGTTTTTCACAACACTGTGGTTTGTAAAAAGGAGCGAATATCAGCTATTTAACTGCCGCAGTATGGCATCATTATCTTGCAGGTCTTGCACTATATTACTAGTCCGCCACTGCACAAAAACTTGAAGACGCCAAGCCAAAATTTTGGGACAACTAACTATGACAATCTATAGCCACGTGACACTGTTAACCACTAGAAGGGCAGTGGCAGAGCAATAGCTTCCGCAGTCATTTGAGTACCCTTCACAGTACAGATTCACGACCAATCAACTTTGCCTGCCAAACCAGGAAACAATCTCAGTGTCATGGAATCTTAAGCCTAACAACAAGAGACAAAGATGCAAAACCATAAGGTGACGCTGGTCTAGAAAACCAGTTAGCATAAAGGGAACAGAGTGATCAACTTTCAAGAATATCAATGGATGTCTCGTTGATTTTGCGAGTGAAAGTCTTTGATTATATCCACCGCCGAAGCCGCTTGGTGGGGTTTTCATCGTGACATGAATCTTGTTTTCATAATATCAAACATACCTATTTCTGGGCGTGCCAATTGGCATGCAAATTATAATGTTCTTATCTAAAGGGACTAACTAAAAACCAGTCCAAGAAAATGGCTCATATAAATCATTCTTTGCTGTGCATGTTCATTCCTCTGGTAAAAGAAGTGTTGTGGTGAGTCAGACCAGAGGGTTTTACATCAGAGCGAAACAAAATGACAGGACAACACAAAAGTAAAGCTGCACAAGAAGTTACGCGATGGATACATGCTATCATCGTGAAAGGGTTTCTGCACTCATCTCACTAACAATTCATACATCTACATAATGGAAGAAGGATGAAGGAAAGCAATAGGTTGAAATTGCTGTGTCAGGAAAAAAGTAATGGCAAACATACTTAGTGTAAAGCAATCGAACTACATATGTTAAGTGTGGGGAACAGAATACCTGTAAGAATTAGTTAATTTTAGGGCTCAAGTAGTACTGTGGATCCCTGAAGAACCTGACAACAGCCTCTGCCTTATCCGTGGAAAGGTCAGTGTTTTCTAGAATAAATCCCTTGGGTGCTTTTGCAATTGCTTCAATAGAACCAATGGCTTGGGCAAGCTTGGAGATCAAAAGTAGCATGAATATGAGCGTAGCAGTTAATAGTGCAGAGGCACAAAACACACAGAACAATTATATAGAAAAATGACATTTGGTGTTCACTATGAGATATGACTGCATAACTACTGGAGAGGTTATTATAGCAAAAGATATTAAGGAAGATTAGTGCAGAGAAGATATCAGGGAATAGAAAAGTGCTCAAATTGGACAATCTAGGAAATGCTCAATTCTCATTCTTGAGTAGTTGCATGAAGTCAAGTATTTTGGATGAGAGGGTTCAATAATTATGTTTAAGCTCTGATTTACCCTGGTGAATTTTCCTTTGCTATGTTTTAGTAAGATGAGTGCAAATGGCAAGGGAAATGATGTATGTATATCTACAAACATTGCCTAGTAGTCTGAATTCTTCTCCTAGAGATAAGAACTTGCAGGTAAATCAGAAGTCACAACTAACATTGGTATGTAAGTAACCAAGAGATCATCCAGTTACATAAAAGGCTAAAAAATTGTTAAATGCATACCGCATTGGCATCATGATCGTCAATACCAGGAATAGAGGTGAGCACTCGAAAAGGCATCCATGCACTGAACTGCTTGCTCCGCTACAGACACAAGCAAGAAAATAATTTAGCTTCATTTTAGACCTACAGTCAGTGCACCCATGTATCCAGAAACATGTGAAAGTACCTCATTCCTCATTGTTGAGATAATGTCTTACTGCTTACATACTGAACAACAAAACAGATGTATTGATTAATGTCAGCTTACAGTTCAAAACTTGAGCAGTAGTCAGAAAACTGATAAATAAAATTAGAGACTTACCTCCACTAGCATGAGCTATCTTCACAATTTTCTCAAATCCCATCTCCGGATCATTAACAGGCACAAATGTAGGGCAGCCAAGCTCCATGTCATACCTTCAATAAGAAACGATGAGTAACAATGATTTAACTAACATACTCCACATTAGCAATACATTAGGTGCGATTTGAAATACGATTGATTAAATGATTCGCTTTTGCTCCTTGTGGGAACAGCAGCAACAACATATAGATTTTTGAACTGCCTCTTCAGTGTATTCACCCTGCAAAAGCATTCCAAGACTAAAGTGACCATCACGATCATTACAATGTATAACATAACAGGAAAGTCTCCCACCTGCTGAAGACAGCAGCTACATTTTCAAAATCCCAGCTTGTCTCAAAGACAAAAGCAACAGATAGCCCCCAATTGTTGAAGATCAAGTCCTGGAACACACTCGATCAGGTTACACAGACACCACATCAACAATCCCAACCAGTGAGGCAGGAAGAGATGCTTACAGGAGATATTGACAGGAAGTTTAGGCGATATGAGTTTGCAACTAGGAATTCAGCAATGAAGTTGATGAGGTACGGGTGTTGTTTATCTCTCCAAGAAGTGCTCATCATGCATATTCCCCGATCTGCATTGCTGTGCCCAATGGAGTTATCAAAATCCAACTCAATGTATGGATGCATGGTTTTAGGATATGCCAACATGTTTTCCTAGTTCAGTGCTTCTGTAGTGGTGTCTTGTCTGACTTTTCATTAGCAAAACATTTTAGCTTAGCCTTAAAACCATAAATGATCTACTCTTGCCTTGCCCATGGCAATGCTATTGATAAATAGGCAAATTGCATACACGTGGAACTGCAAGCTCTTGTATGTCCTTTTTTCCCCTGATCTTATTAAAATTTGGTCGACCATCTCTGTCCAGCCCGGGGTAAAAAAAGATGTTCGTTAAATTGGTAAGAAACATTCTTAAGCGATCGACTATAATAGGGAACAATGCAATGGCCCTAATTAGGACATGCATGATCATCGCACAAGCAAGTAAAACTGCAATACATGTCCAATTGTCCATACGCAGCAGGGCCGATCAAGCCGAGTAACTGTCATGACGTCATGCTGTGATGCCTGCAGAAGCAGCGAGTGGCCACCGAGCAGTGCAAACGCGAGGCGCAAGAAGAAATTTAAGTAAGGAGGATGAAGCAATATTGCTACATGGCTCCAATCCGGGGCTTAGCGTACGAATCACGCGATGATGCGACGCGTTTCGGAACCCTAACTATACTGGGCCGCGGAATGAGAGTGGAGGGGAGGGGGGTAGAGAGAGACGACTGGACGAGTGGCTCACCTGGAAACGGAGTGGCCTCGGGCGGCGGGGGGAGGCAGCTCCATTTCGGGTGGGCGACGATCGCCGCGAGGAGCCAAGACGAGGAGACGGCCGAGGCCGAGGGCAACGCAAAATCTGCTCACCACGGCGTGCGCTCGTTCACCAGGACGAGGAGATTTTATTTGGGTGTTTGGATGAAATGATATAGGATGGTATAAGATGATGTTTGGTTGAAGGAATGAGATTGGATTGAGGAAAAGATTGATTTTAGAGAAGGTGCAAGTGAACGATTTTATTTTGAATCGATTGGTTTGGCCAATTTCAGACGACGTTTTTTGAAATATTTCAAAAATCGTATTTATCTCATTCTGTCATCAAATAGCTTGCTCAAATTAACTAAATATAAAGATGAAACCAAATCCTATATAGAGCGATTCGATTCAATTTATTACACCTAACTAAATACACGCTTAATCTCGATTGACCTATTGAGCCCCCTACACAGTGAGAAGTGCCACGACGTACAGTGGAAAGGTCAAGCACACGCGGTCATACGTAAGACGGACACGTTCCCACCGAGCATGCAGTGTACGTGGCACGCTCGTCCGAAGCATAAATCCGAGTGAACTGTACAGAGCTCTGCTCTCATGTCTCGGCCACGTGCTGTACAACCTCAACTCCAGGCAGTTCATCGTCCTCCCCAGAGAGATCTGTATCGGTAGCGAGACCAGACCACTGCACCCCTTGACTGTGCGCGCCGCCACCCTCTCCGCCTCGCCGGAGCTCTGGGGCCTACCTCGTCTCAGCCATCGTCATCGCCGCCGGGGCCAGCGTCGCGTTCTGGAATGACTTTATGCCGCACTGGACCACCGTGTGATCTCCGGCAAGGACAACCTGGGGAACCTGCGTGACGTCATTTACTACAATGGCGGCTTCCATTTCGTCACCTCGAGCGAAGACGTCGTGGTGTTCGTGCCGGAACTCGGCCAGGGCGGCCGGCTAGTAGCCATGGATCGGACGGACTACAACGTTCGTACTCGGCGCAACGATTACCCAGGCGATATACAGTTGCTCGCACAGCAGGTGGGCTCGATGACGCGCTACTCGTGGAGTCCCGCAGCGAGTTGTCGTGTACGACACAGGCGCCACGGAGATGCTTCGGGTCTTCAGGTTCACCGTCGACGTCGAGGCGCCGCCGGTTGACGACGACGATCAAGGTCATCGCGCGTCCTGGGTGCACGCCCCAACTCGATGGCCAAATGCTGTTCGTGGAGCGCGCGTGCTCCAGATCCTTCGAGGTCGGTCAGTTCGATGGGTTCCAGCATTCCATGCATGTTCTATTTCTTGGACGACCGCTTCGCCATTCGGGCCGGTGCTCAAGGGTGGTACTTCCACACCGACATGGGCAGGTTCTCCATGGCCGAGATGAGCGTCTTCATTTGGCCTCTGGAGGATCAGGGGATCCCAGCGGTGTCGGACCCTCTCCTCCCATTTGGTGGCTCCATTGATGATGCTTGCATGCAAGGTACGCTCTTCTCTCCCTCTTAACGTAATTGTGCCGAGATATGTCGTCAGGTTGGTGTAATGCGATGCGTACAGTACTTCTACGTGTTGCCAGTTGCAGGTGCTGCAATTGAAAGGTTTCCATCTACTTGTTGCCACAAGTTTATTTTGTGCTTTTTGGTACTCTGTCAGATACTGAAATTTCATCTGCTATTCTGATATTAGTAAAACTCGAATGTTGTTGTTGTTTGTGACATTATGGCTTCAATTACATCATTGGTTTCAAACTTCAGTAGATAATTCATGGCAATCCTGTGGTAAAATTGGCACAGTACGTACTGTTATAGATTGTGAGTTTTCCCTTCCAAAAAGTTTCTTCTGATAGGCACAACATAACCAGTACATTGGATGAAGTGTGGATTACCAGTGAAGTTATGTATTACAGATTTTGGTTATCCAGTTATCCACACTTCAAAATTATTCAGAAGAGAGCTAATTATGGCTCTGTTTTATGGTTCTAGTTGCAATGTGCTTATTATTGCTTATATTTGCCATTGTTGAAGCACTAAACAATGGCAAATACTACAGGCTCAAAAACCATGGGAAGCCTTGATTTTTAACGCAAACAGTTCTAAGTTATGGATTCGCCTGAATGACATATTATTTGGAAATATACAGTTTTTTGCTTAGCATGCATTATGTTTGCTCTAAATCTGAGCTATGGTTTTGTATCAACCAAAAAAAAAAAAAAAAGCGGTGCAAGATTTGGCTGGGATGGTAGAGCGTGAAAAAGTTAAAATTTACTGAAACATGGCCTACGCAGTATCATTAAAAAAATCCACATGTTGCACTCTTAATCATTTGATGCACCTCTTATTCGTGTGAACTTGTGAATCAACAAGAATCCAGCAATTTCTTAGTGTGCGATTGCAAAGAGAAAAAGAAGATAGAGAGACGGTCTCTTGTTTCCAGTTTCTTTTTCTCTTCAAGTCTTCAGAAAAACTTTTAACACGCACGTCACAAAAAAGAAAAAGAAAAAACAAACAAGGATTGACCCTTCCTCTGCCAAGAAGATAAGCACAGAGTGCTCTCGATCCTCGTGCCTCCCTGGCCAAGGTCTCCTCCTCACGCGACTCCGTGATCTTGCGGTCTCCTCCCAATCCGCCGGCGATCCCCATCCGGCTGACCACTGTTCGAACCTAACCACGTAACCGAAGTCAGGTCACTCTCCGGCCGTCCTGCCCTCCTCGCAATGCCGGGTCTCGCCGCCGAGCAGGACGCCGTCTCGCTGGTTCGCCGAGTCGCCCGCGCCCTCAACCGCCGCCTCTCTGACCTCGTCGCCCTGCTCTTCCACCACAAGGTAACCGATCCGCACGACAAACCCACACCAGTTTCACGCGCAAGCCCTTACCCTAACTGACCGTGCGGCCCTTCCTGTCTCCCCAGAGCGCCGGATCCTCGGCGCTGTCGCCGGCTTCGCCATCGCCGTTGTATTCGCGGAGGTTCCTGCGCTCCTCGACGGCGCGGCCCCGCCGGCCTGCTCCCAAGCGACCCCGCCCGGCCCCGCTGCGCCCGATTCAGCCGCCTCCGATGCGGTCGAGCTCGTCGGTGACGCTGGCGAGGTAGGTCTGCTTCGTGTAATGATACGTTGGCATTGTTGCATACTTGTATGTGTAGGTTTTGATTCTTGACGGTATTTTGTGTTTGGCAGCTGACGACGCGGCAAATTGTGGCAAAGCGGCTGAGTGGCTGTAGGAAGGTATACTCTCCCCTGATCCCTACCTCTGGTGGTGTGTATGATGGAAATTACATATTCATGAAACTTTCATGGTGCAATAATTATGATTTGTGAAAGGAAACAAATGGTGGATTTGAGCCTGTAGGACAGTGCATGGCTTCAACATCTAATATCACGCTATAATCATGCATGTCTGATAGTACGAGATCAGTGATATAGTATATTTTGGCCAATTATTTTTTCTGTTGGAATTCAGCATCCATAAATGTACAAGCATAACATCTAGGATCTGCAAAAGACACTGCTGTCAAATGCATGAGCCATACATAGCAATCACCAATTGTAAATCAGGGTATAGAAAGCTTCATCAACTCATGATATTGCCTATATTGTTTTTTTGTGTGGAGAAGTTAAGGCTGTTTAGCTTAGGGTTGGCATATGCACAGAAGTGAAGCGTATAGTTGTGCTTAGAAATGATTATGTGCTTGCAATGTAAGACAACGACATGTAAGAAGTTGTTCCAGCTCAAGTCCAGCAAATGAAGCGTCACAAGATGGCCAAATCCTGGCAAAACTGGCCCAACAAGCGAGTTGTTAGAGAGGATCTGGGCTTTCCAAGCTCTGCAGCAAAGGTGGAATCACGCCCAAGAGCCCACAGTTTGCCTGGGCAAGCACGTGCATTCTTTTGAACCCTTGGATGCCATCCATTGGTATTGTCTCTGCGGCGACCCACGTAATTAATCTAGGATAGTGATAGTAATTTTGTCATTAGTATTGAATTAATTACACTAATCTGGGTATATTGGTTGATAAAATCTCGAGCAGACTTGACACTTTATCAGTTAATACATCGAATTTAGAGTGTTGCAACAGAACAATAATTAGAGATCGGAATGGAAACTTTATTATATTCTATTACCACGCAAGCTACATGTTCAACACATAATTAAATAGAGGATCCAAGTATTATGTAGATGTAATACCAAAAGTATTAAATACTCCCCAGACTGTCAAAAGTGAAATACTGTCTATCCAACATCCTAACCCTCCTGTTCATCAAAGTAACATTGATCCTATGGGTGCTCCTCATCCCATGTCTCATAGACGAATCCATTGGGATCCATGTCCCAACCGAAAAATTGATCTCCGAAGCCATTCTCTAAGCAAAGGATGATTTATCAAGAATAAATACAAAAGTACTCAGTAATCATTAATAACAAAATGCATTATATGAAGTTTTCCTCCACATCCAACTCAAATACATCCCACACCCATCTGGTGTATCCCTTCCTCAAATCCATTTTAAGAAAATAGGGTTTTAATTAGAAAAGTGGAGTTGTGAATTTTAATTATCAAAAAATACTACTAGCACTTGTAGATGAGGCAGACTTAGTTTCCATAGCCTCCAATTCAGGAGATATGTATAAATTCATGATTTTGACCCTGCGCAGGTTTACATCACTTTACCCATAGCAATGGTGTCCTCGATAATTTCCCAAATACTCTCAGTGTACCAGTTTTACTCCTGACTAATTACGCAGTACAATACTCTGATTATTCAACGCAGTACTGTACTCTGACTAACCACGACAGTACTCACCTCATTGCATCCAATATAGTGACAAGTCAATCACAGCTAGCATCGTGTCCCTCCTTTGGGCCTTTGGCATATCACACTTCACACATCTCCTAGATATCTACTCTTACCTAATATAGAGATCACAACATCATCACAAGACAACATTTTCGGTCGTTTTCACATACTATGATTGATACCGAAATTATGACTCATTGTGTCAATGTAGTGGTTTGTCCTTATATCATAACTTTGTAGAAGGCCCTTGGCAATACCCAAATATGGCATCCTTTACTCACCTCATATATATCTCACAAAGCTTCACGTCCGGTGAACCAAATCAATATTTCTAAAATTTACAATCTGCATCAACAGGTTTATCAATACTCAAATGACCTAGTTTAGGGTTTTATTTTGAAAGATAATTTTTTCCTACAGAGATGATTTTAAAGCATTCAAAAACAATTTCATAAATATGATCAAAGGAACTTGCCTGGATTTTTGCATGTTTTAAAGCATCCAACCTTTATTTCTTAACATTTTAAGATTTATAAAATTTACTTTGTGATTTTTAAGACTTTATTTTGATTTTATTTTGCTGCGCTTTAGTTGTCGATTCGACCGACTAAAATTGACAGTTTTAATAAATTTCATTAGATTTAACTTATTTTAAATCTTGCATTGATACAAATAATTATTATTTTAGCTAATTTATTAAAATTTCAAATTTCCTATTTTTATCTTTAATTTTCTCCTATTTTTTCTGTTTATTTATCGGTTGTAGTTATTTTGCGCAATTATTAGCGTAAAAATTATGTTGCAATTATTTTCTACGCTTAGTTACCCAATTTTACATGTTTTGAAATTTTTTCCTAATTTTCACTTTCTTTCTCTTCTACTTCTTTTTTCCTTCTTCTTGCTTATTCTTTTTCTTTTCTTTCTTTTCTCCTCATCCTTATCCAGTTGGCCGCTTCTCCTCTTCCTGGCTCCTTCCTTCCTTTTTCCTCACTCTCTGGCTCTCCTCCCTCTACCTGATTCGGCCGATCGGCCCTTGCTGGCGTCGTCCTCGTCCTCTGTGCCTTGCTCTGGCTCCGGTACTTGCCGGCTCCCATTGCTTTCTGGCTACTTTGACCTGGGCCTGCCCTAAACCCTCTCCTCGCCCGAGTTGGCTACGCCCGACTCCTCTCTCGCGCATGCACATGGCCACACTCGGTTGGGGCACCAAGGCTATTGCCCTCTCGCCCTTGGCAGCGCCTAGCCTCTGGTGGTCGACGGCTCACTTTGCTTCCCGGCTGGTCTCGGTTTGGGCTAGCTCCAACCCGCCCTTTGCGCACGGTTCATTCTCCCCCCCTTACCTCCATGCCATGCATGCATCCCGGCCAACGCCACACCATTGCGCCAGACTGCCGCCTGAGCTCTAGCCAAGCTCACCCTATGCATTCATGGCTACCTGGTTGCTTCCCGATCACCCAATCCTCCGAGCCTAGGGTTTGGTACCCCCTGGGTCTTTCTGTGAATTTTACTACTAATTTTCATTTTGTTGTGTTCTATGTTGCAAATGAAATGGTAAGGTTTGTGGGTCTGTGATGATTATTCTACTTGTTGCACGGGTTGGATGATGTTGTGACGATACCTGTAATCTGCCATGCGCCGGGGAGCATGAGCAGATTATCAAGGACGCACGACCTAACCCCCGCAATATTGACTAGCTAAGACCACTATATCTACTGTCATTTTCATTTTCTAGCTAGTTTTCTTCATTGCTATAGCTATGTTGATGCTACTGGTCTGGTGAAAAATGGATGATTACTTGGGTTCGGGTAATGAAAATGCGGTGCAATTGGTGAAGGGCTGGTGCTGGTGATGCTGGTTGTAGAGGTGGCTTCTTGTTCTTCTTGGGCTCCCTTTTTTGCCTCCTGGTGTTGACCCCTTGCCTTCTGGCTCCTGGTTGCCTGCTCACTGATGGCTTTGTGATTTTGGTGTTGGCTGGTGATGTTTGGTGTGGCTAGCTTGGTCCTAATGCTTGAGCTCTTGAGTGGGAGGAATGTTTCTGGAGCTTGCCTTATATGGTTGAGGCTTGCAGGCTTAGGGACGATGTCTCCCGGCGAGATAGATGCACACGGCCCATGGGATGGGATCTAGCTACCTAAACGGTCGTTTCCTCTCCATGGAATTGGGCTGGCCTATGGCTATGGCCATGGGTCCTTCCTTGTACAAGTTGGAGCTGCGACTCTCCTAGGCTCATTTCTTTCTGTTCGGCCTATTCACATAGTCGAATTCGATCATCACATATGCATTTCATGACAGCAACGATGGTGGACATGAGAACGCAACACCCATGACGAGGACGAACACATGGATTATTGCATGTCTCCCATTCCATGCTCATCGATCACCCACCGGTCACCGCGCAACTCTCCTTCGGGAAGTCATCGCTCACTAGCCTGCTCGTGCCCATGAGTTGTCGATAGGCTATAGCTACAAAAACGTACATGTATTGCTACTATTCGAGATAGCTGGATGATGAGCAGCCAATAGCAGATACATTCATGAACCATGACTCAGTGTTGTACAGCAAGCGCTGTGCATCCTACAATATTGAATATTTGAATTGTGGACGATCATGTTTAGAAGCCTAGTTTGCAACACTGTTGTGAAAAATTTCCGGCTCAACTGATTAGTCAGCCGATTAATCGGTAACGGTGACGAAACCGCCACGAATAGTTTAATCAGAGTGCAATTAACATAGTTAAACGATTAATTAACCACATAATCTGATTAATAGGCCGTTTTCTAATTAATCATCCATTTTTCTCGATTAATCACAGAAATAGCTTATTTTTATTCACTAAGTACGATAAATTAGTTTATAATAATGTGTCACAATGTTCATAGTATGGTTCTTTTAGATGAAATGTAAAACACATTTTGTAGAGTGATAATTTACAATAACTTTGGGTAACTAAAATATTTCTCATCAATTCTAAATGTAAATAATTATATTAATATCTAACGCTTTGTTAAATTCTGATTAATCGGATGTATTATGATTAATCGCTTAGCAGTATCATATCCGCCTCTTGAAGGCATACCGTTTTCACAACACTGTGGTTTGTAAAAAGGAGCGAATATCAGCGATTTAACTGCCGCGGTATGGCATCATTATCTTGCAGGTCTTGCACTATATTACTAGTCTGCCACTGCAAAAATACTTACAACTTGAAGACGCCAAGCCAAAATTTTGGGACAACTAACTATGGCAATCTATAGCCACGTAACACTGTTAACCACTAGAAGGGCAGTGACACAGAGCAATAGCTTCGGCAGTCACTTGAGTACCCTTCACAGTACAGATTCACGACCAATCAACTTTGCCTGCCAAGCCAGGAAACAATCTCGATCAGTGTCATGGAATCTTAAGCATAACAACAAGAGACAAAGATGCAAAACCATAAGGTGACACTCGCTGGTCTAGAATACCAGTTAGCATAAAGGGAACAGAGAGTGATCAACTGTCAAGAATATCGATGGATGTCTCGTTGATTTTGTGAGTAAAAGGTTTTGATTACATCCACCGCCGAAGCCGCTTGGTGAGGTTTTCATCGTGACATGAATCTTGTTTTCAGAATATGAAACATACCTATTTCTGGGCGTGCCAATTGGCATGCAAATTATAATGTTCTTATCTAAAGGGACTAACTAAAAACCAGTCCAAGAAAATGGCTCATATAAATCATTCTTTGCTGTGCATGTTCATTCCTCTGGTAAAAGAAGTGTTGTGGTGAGTCAGACCAGAGGGTTTTACATCAGAGCGAAACAAAATGACAGGACAACACAAAAGTAAAGCTGCACAAGAAGTTACGCGATGGATACATGCTATCATCGTGAAAGGGTTTCTGCACTCATCTCACTAACAATTCATACATCTACATAATGGAAGAAGGATGAAGGAAAGCAATAGGTTGAAATTGCTGTGTCAGGGAAAAAAAAGTAATGGCAAACATACTTAGTGTAAAGCAATCGAACTACATATGTTAAGTGTGGGGAACAGAATACCTGTAAGAATTAGTTAATTTTAGGGCTCAAGTAGTACTGTGGATCCCTGAAGAACCTGACAACTGTCTCTGCCTTATCCGTGGAAAGGTCAGTGTTTTCTAGAATAAATCCCTTGGGTGCTTTTGCAATTGCTTCAATAGAGCCAATGGCTTGGGCAAGCTTGGAGATCAAGAGTAGCATGAATATGAGCATGGCAGGATATGAATAGTGCAGAGGCACAAAAACACAGAACAATTATATAGAAAAATGACATTTGGTGTTCACCGTGAAATATGACTGCATAACTACTGGAGAGGTTATTATAGCAAAAGATATTAAGGAAGATTAGTGCAGAGAAGATATCAGGGAATAGAAAAGTGCTCAAATTGGACAATCGAGGAAATGCTCAATCCCCATTCTTGAGTAGTTGCATGAAGTCAAGTATTTTGGATGAGAGGGTTCAATAATTATGTTTAAGCTCTGATTTACCCTGGTGAATTATCCTTTGCTATGTTTTAGTAAGATGAGTGCAAATGGCAAGGGAAATGATGTATGTATATCTACAAACATTGCCTAGTAGTCTGAATTCTTCTCCCTAGAGATAAGAACTTGCAGGTAAATCAGAAGTCACAACTAACATTGGTATGTAAGTAACCAAGAGATCATCCAGTTACATAAAAGGCTAAAAAAATTGTTAAATGCATACCGCATTGGCATCATGATCGTCAATACCAGGAATAGAGGTGAGCACTCGTAAAAAGGCATCCATGCACTGAACTGCTTGCTCCCGCTACAGACACAAGCAAGAAAATAATTTAACTTCATTTTAGACCTACAGTCAGTGCACCCATGTATCCAGAAACATGTGAACGTACCTCATTCCTCATTGTTGAGATAATGTCTTGCTGCTTACATACTGAACAACAAAACAGATGCATTGATCAATGTCAGCTTACAGTTCAGAACTTGAGCAGGAGTCAGAAAACTGGTAAATAAAATTAGAGACTTACCTCCACAAGCATGAGCTATCTTCACAATTTTCTCAAATCCCATCTCCGGATCATTAACAGGCACAAATGTAGGGCAGCCAAGCTCCATGTCATACCTTCAATAAGAAACGATGAGTAACAATGATTTAACTAACATACTCCACATTAGCAATACATTAGGTGCGCATTTGAAATACGATTGATTAAATGATTCGTTTTGCTCCTTGTGGGAACAGCAGCAACAACATATAGATTTTTGAACTGCCTCTTCAGTGTATTCACCCTGCAAAAGCATTCCAAGACTAAAGTGACCATCACGATCATTACAATGTATAACATAACAGGGAAAAGTCTCCCACCTGCTGAAGACAGCAGCTACATTTTCAAAATCCCAGCTTGTCTCAAAGACAAAAGCAACAGATAGCCCCCAATTGTTGAAGATCAAGTCCTGGAACACACTCGATCAGGTTACACAGACACCACATCAACAATCCCAACCAGTGAGGCAGGAAGAGATGCTTACAGGAGATATTGACAGGAAGTTTAGGCGATATGAGTTTGCAACTAGGAATTCAGCAATGAAGTTGATGAGGTACGGGTGTTGTTTATCTCTCCAAGAAGTGCTCATCATGCATATTCCCCGATCTGCATTGCTGTGCCCAATGGAGTTATCAAAATCCAACTCAATGTATGGATGCATGGTTTTAGGATATGCCAACATGTTTTCCTAGTTCAGTGCTTCTGTAGTGGTGTCTTGTCTGACTTTTCATTAGCAAAACATTTTAGCTTAGCCTTAAAACCATAAATGATCTACTCTTGCCTTGCCCATGGCAATGCTATTGATAAATAGGCAAATTGCATACACGTGGAACTGCAAGCTCTTGTATGTCCTTTTTCCCTGATCTTATTAAAATTTGGTCGACCATCTCTGTCCAGCCCGGGGTAAAAAGATGTTCGTTAAATTGGTAAGAAACATTCTTAAGCGATCGACTATAATAGGAACAATGCAATGGCCCTAATTAGGACATGCATGATCATCGCACAAGCAAGTAAAACTGCAATACATGTCCAATTGTCCATACGCAGCAGGGCCGATCAAGCCGAGTAACTGTCATGACGTCATGCTGTGATGCCTGCAGAAGCAGCGAGTGGCCACCGAGCAGTGCAAACGCGAGGCGCAAGAAGAAATTTAAGTAAGGAGGATGAAGCAATATTGCTACATGGCTCCAATCCGGGGCTTAGCGTACGAATCACGCGATGATGCGACGCGTTTCGGAACCCTAACTAAACTAGGCCGAGGAATGAGTGGAAGGAGCCAGGGGGGGGGATGGGGTAGAGGGAGACGACTAGACGAGTGGCTCACCTGGAGTAGCCTCGGGCGGCGGGGGGAGGCAGCTGTAGCCGCCGGAGCACTCCATTTCGGGTGGGCGTCAATCGCCGCGAGGAGCCAGGACGAGGAGACGGCCGAGGGCAACACAAAATCTGCTCACCACGGCGTGCGCTCGTTCACCAGGACGAGGAGATTTTATTTGGGTGTTTGGATGAAATGATATAGGATGGTATAAGATGATGTTTGGTTGAAGGAATGAGATTGGATTGAGGGAAAAGATTGATTTTAGAGAAGGTGCAAGTGAACGATTTTATTTTGGACTGATTGGTTCGGTCAAATTTCCGTACGGCGTCTTTTTGAAATATTTCAAAAAATCGTACTATCTCATTCTGTACCAAATAGTTTCGTTCAGCCAACTAAATATAAAGATGAAACCAAATCCTATACAAGACGATTCGATTCACCCTATTACACCTAACTAAATACACGCTTAATCTCGATTGACCTATTGAGCCCCCTACACAGTGAGAAGTGCCACGACGTACAGTGGAAAGGTCAAGCACACGCGGTCATACGTAAGACGGACACGTTCCCACCGAGCATGCAGTGTACGTGGCACGCTCGTCCGAAGCATAAATCCGAGTGAACTGTACAGAGCTCTGCTCTCATGTCTCGGCCACGTGCTGTACAACCTCAACTCCAGGCAGTTCATCGTCCTCCCCAGAGAGATCTGTATCGGTAGCGAGACCAGACCACTGCACCCCTTGACTGTGCGCGCCGCCACCTCTCCGCCTCGCCGGAGCTCTGGGGGCCTACCTCGTCTCAGCCATCGTCATCGCCGCCGGGGCCAGCGTCGCGTTCTGGAATGACTTTATGCCGCACTGGACCACCGTGTGATCTCCGGCAAGGACAACCTGGGGAACCTGCGTGACGTCATTTACTACAATGGCGGCTTCCATTTCGTCACCTCGAGCGAAGACGTCGTGGTGTTCGTGCCGGAACTCGGCCAGGGCGGCCGGCTAGTAGCCATGGATCGGACGGACTACAACGTTCGTACTCGGCGCAACGATTACCCAGGCGATATACAGTTGCTCGCACAGCAGGTGGGCTCGATGACGCGCTACCTCGTGGAGTCCCGCAGCGAGTTGTCGTGTACGACACAGGCGCCACGGAGATGCTTCGGGTCTTCAGGTTCACCGTCGACGTCGAGGCGCCGCCGGTTGACGACGACGATCAAGGTCATCGCGCGTCCTGGGTGCACGCCCCAACTCGATGGCCAAATGCTGTTCGTGGAGCGCGCGTGCTCCAGATCCTTCGAGGTCGGTCAGTTCGATGGGTTCCAGCATTCCATGCATGTTCTATTTCTTGGACGACCGCTTCGCCATTCGGGCCGGTGCTCAAGGGGTGGTACTTCCACACCGACATGGGCAGGTTCTCCATGGCCGAGATGAGCGTCTTCATTTGGCCTCTGGAGGATCAGGGGATCCCAGCGGTGTCGGACCTCTCTCCTCCCATTTGGTGGCTCCATTGATGATGCTTGCATGCAAGGTACGCTCTTCTCTCCCTCTTAACGTAATTGTGCCGAGATATGTCGTCAGGTTGGTGTAATGCGATGCGTACAGTACTTCTACGTGTTGCCAGTTGCAGGTGCTGCAATTGAAAGGCTTCCATCTACTTGTTGCCACAAGTTTATTTTGTGCTTTTTTGGTACTCTGTCAGATACTGAAATTTCATCTGCTATTCTGATATTAGTAAAACTCGAATGTTGTTGTTGTTTGTGACATTATGGCTTCAATTACATCATTGGTTTCAAACTTCAGTAGATAATTCATGGCAATCCTGTGGTAAAATTGGCACAGTACGTACTGTTATAGATTGTGAGTTTTCCCTTCCAAAAAGTTTCTTCTGATAGGCACAACATAACCAGTACATTGGATGAAGTGTGGATTACCAGTGAAGTTATGTATTACAGATTTTGGTTATCCAGTTATCCACACTTCAAAATTATTCAGAAGAGAGCTAATTATGGCTCTGTTTTATGGTTCTAGTTGCAATGTGCTTATTATTGCTTATATTTGCCATTGTTGAAGCACTAAACAATGGCAAATACTACAGGCTCAAAAACCATGGGAAGCCTTGATTTTTAACGCAAACAGTTCTAAGTTATGGATTCGCCTGAATGACATATTATTTGGAAATATACAGTTTTTTGCTTAGCATGCATTATGTTTGCTCTAAATCTGAGCTATGGTTTTGTATCAACCAAAAAAAAAAAAAGCGGTGCAAGATTTGGCTGGGATGGTAGAGCGTGAAAAAGTTAAAATTTACTGAAACATGGCCTACGCAGTATCATTAAAAAAATCCACATGTTGCACTCTTAATCATTTGATGCACCTCTTATTCGTGTGAACTTGTGAATCAACAAGAATCCAGCAATTTCTTAGTGTGCGATTGCAAAGAGAAAAAAGAAGATAGAGAGACGGTCTCTTGTTTCCAGTTTCTTTTTCTCTTCAAGTCTTCAGAAAAACTTTTAACACGCACGTCACAAAAAAGAAAAAGAAAAAACAAACAAGGATTGACCCTTCCTCTGCCAAGAAGATAAGCACAGAGTGCTCTCGATCCTCGTGCCTCCCTGGCCAAGGTCTCCTCCTCACGCGACTCCGTGATCTTGCGGTCTCCTCCCAATCCGCCGGCGATCCCCCATCCGGCTGACCACTGTTCGAACCTAACCACGTAACCGAAGTCAGGTCACTCTCCGGCCGTCCTGCCCTCCTCGCAATGCCGGGTCTCGCCGCCGAGCAGGACGCCGTCTCGCTGGTTCGCCGAGTCGCCCGCGCCCTCAACCGCCGCCTCTCTGACCTCGTCGCCCTGCTCTTCCACCACAAGGTAACCGATCCGCACGACAAACCCACACCAGTTTCACGCGCAAGCCCTTACCCTAACTGACCGTGCGGCCCCTTCCTGTCTCCCAGAGCGCCGGATCCCTCGGCGCTGTCGCCGGCTTCGCCATCGCCGTTGTATTCGCGTGGAGGTTCCTGCGCTCCTCGACGGCGCGGCCCCGCCGGCCTGCTCCCAAGCGACCCCCGCCCGGCCCCGCTGCGCCCGATTCAGCCGCCTCCGATGCGGTCGAGCTCGTCGGTGACGCTGGCGAGGTAGGTCTGCTTCGTGTAATGATACGTTGGCATTGTTGCATACTTGTATGTGTAGGTTTTGATTCTTGACGGTATTTTGTGTTTGGCAGCTGACGACGCGGCAAATTGTGGCAAAGCGGCTGAGTGGCTGTAGGAAGGTATACTCTCTCCCCCTGATCCCTACCTCTGGTGGTGTGTATGATGGAAATTACATATTCATGAAACTTTCATGGTGCAATAATTATGATTTGTGAAAGGAAACAAATGGTGGATTTGAGCCTGTAGGACAGTGCATGGCTTCAACATCTAATATCACGCTATAATCATGCATGTCTGATAGTACGAGATCAGTGATATAGTATTTTTGGCCAATTATTTTTTCTGTTGGAATTCAGCATCCATAAATGTACAAGCATAACATCTAGGATCTGCAAAAAGACACTGCTGTCAAATGCGCAGGCCATACATAGCAATCACCAATTGTAAATCAGGGTATAGAAAGCTTCATCAACTCATGATATTGCCTATATTGTTTTTTTGTGTGGAGAAGTTAAGGCTGTTTAGCTTAGGGTTGGCATATGCACACAGAAGTGAAGCGTATAGTTGTGCTTAGAAATGATTATGTGCTTGCAACTTCTTGGTGTTAAAACAGGCTAGAAAATTTAAGGTCTTGACCTTGATACTGTAATATATTCTTAAATTTGTACATAATTGAAATAAGAAGACACTTGTAGGCATTATTGTAATTTTGGGTCGCTGAAGCTGCCCTAGCCATTCCATAAAAATGGTAAAAGTTGTAAAGCCATTATTTACAATTCTACATATAGTAAACAAAGCAAATTCTCTTCCTTTCGTAATCGTACCTAATGGAGACTACAGTGTTGAACTTTCTGGCTTTGTAGACTAACCGGGTCAGTAGTGAAATGGTTTTAAGAATTTGCCATAAGGAACCGAAGAACAAAATGAGGACAATGCTATGGTGATCTAACTTGGCACACCTAATTGAATCTTCCTTTTATACTGGCAATACTTAAAATCTGTATGTGGTCACTTAATAATTTGCACAAGTTTACAAATATTGTTTATGCAGGTTACTTGCCAACTGCTTGGCATTGTTTTTGAGGAGAAAACTCCCGAGGAGCTTCAGGTTTGATTAGCAATACTCTTCTGGTATTTATGTGCCGCTTCCATAATTGCAGCTAAACTACCTGTTATCTGTCCTTGTCTCCTTGATGCAGAAGCATGCCACTGTTAGACCCTCAGTGGTGGAACTTCTATTGGAAATATCCAAATATTGTGATTTCTATCTTATGGAAACTGTACTCGATGATAAGAGCGAGGTATGAATTTCATAGTGCATCCTTACATTTCTTTCAGTTTTTTCATGGAAAAGCTTTTATATTTATATGGTACACTATTAGTTCTGACATATGACTTTGAGGCAATCCATAACTATAGGAGAACGCTCTAACGGCCTTGGAGAGTGCTGGACTTTTCAGGACTGGTGGCTTGATGAAAGAGAAGGTGATGAGTTTGTATTAGATTTAGTGATTTGTTGTACTAAATCATTGTCCCATGATCTCTTGTTGCCTTTCATTTCAATTTGGTGAGTGTTGATTCGTGTTTTATTTATGGACTATAGATCTTGGATTACCTGTTTTCACTGAAGTCATGGTTAACTTTGGATATTTGCTGCCCATAGAATAAACAGCATGTCATATGATTGAACATAGAATTGTCAAGTTGGCTGATAATTGAGACATGTTCATAGAAAGCTGGTGAGCTAGTGGCTCCCACATATCTGTTCTGCACACCATGCTGAATATTCAGTTCAAGTTTTGGTTTACAAAAGAATGTTTTCTCTCGTGTATTTTTAGAAACCATAAAGTCTGAGGTGTTCCCTAATCAATTTCTGTCATCCACATTTGTTATTGATTGAAAAAGTGTGTACATTTGCAGGTACTCTTTTCAAGCACTGAAGTTGGCCGAACTTCGTTTGTTCGGCAATTGGAGGCAGATTTCCACATTGATACAAGCCTTGACATAATTTCCCAACTATCTGTATGTTATCTTGCATCTTCATTTTTTTTTTCATGGAACAGGTGTCTTCTGATATTCATGTTTTCATGGTGCTGTTTTTTGTTCTTTGCTATCAGCGGTTCATTCGATGCCAACTCTTTGTTTCCTCTATGGAAGGAGGACAACTTGCAGGCAATGTATTTAATTCTCCAAGCCTTGAGCAGTTCTTCTCTTGAAGGCGGGAGAACAAACAAAGAGTTTCATACCCTACATGTGCGGCTCCCAGCAGCTCCACTGTGTCATGCAATTCTATGACACCATTTGGTTAGTAGAACCCTCAAATATACAGTTAAGCAGGCATGCATTGATGCTCATGTTGCTGCATGTGGTGCCTGTTCTTAGTTGTGTTGTAGGTAACGAGAACGATAAATTAGACGCGTGCAGTTCATGGCCATGTAGTCATCTACCGATGTGGCAAACTGAATAATACGAGCCTTCCTTCTGGTTTCTGCATTGTTTATTAGTTTCTGGCACTTCCATGTCGAACTAGCCTGTGTATGTACTACATCACTGTCGTGATAGAAGCAACTGTAGATGATGGCATAATCTGCGTTTACCTTTGGTTGAATTGTGCCGAATGGGAACTGTTGTGTCAAGCTGAGAAAATTGTACTGTGCGGTGCCTGAAAACTTGGGCATGACTTTGGTCTCTGGAGCTGGCAATGCTGACCGGTTTAGACATGTTCATGAGACTATTGAGATGTCGTTGAAGTTGAGCCCTCATGCGTGAAGCAATAACGAGTTAATAGCCAGATTAAAAAAAGGGAAAAAACATATTCGAACCTAGAAGGACCATTATTACGACGAAACAAACGGGCCGACCACTGCAAACACCAAATGATTCATGAAATCGATCAGATCTCTCGCACAGAGCCTGCTAGCAGGGATTACAAAATCGTTTTTCAAAATTCGCGTCGAAATTCGCGGTACGGTTTTCGCAAAAACCGCGCGAAAAAACCGCTCGAAAATCATAAAAAACCGAAAGGTTTAAAAATCAAAAAATTTGAAATTTTTTTGAAAAAATCGAAAACCGTTCGGTTTTCAACGAAAACCGCGGGTTTTCACGAAAAACCGCTCGGTTTTTGACGAAAACCGACCCGGCTATTTGAATGATCTTCGAAAACGGTTTTGAGCGGTTTTTGACGAGAAACCGCCGCTCACATAAATTTTTTCAAAATTTTTAAATTTTTAAATTTTCTTTTTTAATTAGAACGGTTTATCGAACGGTTTTGAGTTTCGAACCGTGGCGGTAAGGTCGAAAACCGCGGTTTTCGAGCGGTTTTCGTCGGTTTTTTGAACACTGCCTGCTAGGGCTTAAGTCTATAATATGGAGCAGCTAGGTTTCAAATATCAACGAAATCATGTATCGAGCCGGTTTGATAAACTATATTGGTAAAAATCGTTTAAAACCCGACAGTCAGAATTTTTTGCTTGAACAGTCGATTATCAGTGAAAACCGACCGATTTCCGATGAAGACAGGTCGATTGTAATATATTTTTTCAAAAAATTTTATTTCAAAATCCTTTGTTTTTAGTGATTTTTGACCATTTTTGACAAAAATCGATGCCAAGTGAGCTTCTATTTTCAACCTCCGCTGTCGGCCCCTAATCCAACAAACCAAAGTCCACTGCGTTCATTCGATGAACCATGCCTAGAGGTGGGCATCGTCAGTGTGCCGGCCGCAAGACGCCCATCGTGCCGAGGCTTAAACCGTGTTGGCCGTGATGTTTCATCGTGCATTTCGCCGTGCTCGTAAGTTCAACCTTCATTAGTTGTGGTTTTGGTGTTAATGACAAATCTAATCTATTGTTAATGACAAATCTAATATTGTGATTATCCCCAATGCGATATTGTTATTAATGACAAATCTTATATCGAGACTAACTTGTTTATTTAAGATATCTTTGATTAGTCTCATCGCATGGAAAAATGGAAAACCCAAGGTATGTATGCGTATTCATCGTAGTATTACTTGCGTACTTTGGAGTCAAGTTAAAGTATGGATATCCCCGTTATATTAACCACAAAGTGTGCATCATGTTCCCAATCCATATATATTACATGGATGCACATATTTAGGGGGAGTCCACACCTTAACTTGAAGAGTCAATTTAAATGATAATTTAAATTGAGTTCATTTGTCTAGTTAATCATTAAAGAACGCTTCATCATGTGTCGATGGTGTTCCATGATTAATTGAGGACAAATGGATAGTTCTTAAGTATAATTGAGCATGTGTTGCATTATTATACTTAAGACACACATACAATCATTTCTATTGATTTAGGGTTGTGCTCAATTGATCTAGAGGCATCCATTATGTGTTAATGGAATGCAAGAGATAATTGAGACAACCGTGTATCTTGGACTAACAATTTTCATGAGTTATGTTTGAGTTAGGTTAAGTCCAAGAGATGAATGAAAACGGACAAGGACGGATCATGTGTTGATGGGCGCCAAGAGTGGATCCCAAAGAAAAGAAGAGTGATGATCCCGGGAGTATCAAAGTGATGATCATAAAGACCCCAAAGGGATTGCTTGTCTTGCATGAAAGGTATAACTAGATAGGCTAAGGACTTTTGTAGTCTTTGTGTCTAAGGTTTTACCGCGCATTATTAAGAGGGTTGCCTCTTTCGCTTAAGTTTCATCATGTGTTGGTGATCTCAATCCGCTTCACTCAAAGCTCAAATCTTATTTGATTTGGTTTTTGCATAAGGGTTAACCATTTGGCATGTGTTGCGAATGGATTAAACCTATGCTTGGTTGTTTTGCATTATGCTCGATTTGCATGTGTTGCAAAGATGAAAGAGTATATGCATTTGGTTTTCGATTATGCTTTGATTTGCATGTGTTGCAAATAGGATAAGCTAATGCGTTGGCTCTTGCGTGAAGATCACTTTTGCATGTGTTGCGAATGTTGAAGCTTCACGTTTTGGTTCGAAAACAAATCTTTATAAATCGTGTGGTTGCTTGGAGCTAAGTTTTGCATGTGTTGCAAAAGGAGAGAGCTCAAGCACGTTTTGTGTTTGTGTGTTTGTATGGAGCTAGAGGCTTGCATGTGTTGCGAGTAAAGAGCTCATACATGTGATTTGGTTTCAGTTGAAGTTTGGTTTTGGTGTTGCATGGAACTAGAGAATTGCATGTGTTGCAATTAGAGAGTTCATGCATCTTGTTTGGATGTTGCTTGGAGCTAGACTTTTGCATGTGTTGCAAAGAGTAGTGCTCAAGCATGAATTGCGTTGATTGTGTTATTTGCAAGTTCGTTGTGCGAATAAACTGAGGTTTATGAGTCCGGTATCCCGAGAGCATGTGAGTGGGGCTTGCAACGGGTGTTGGCAAGTTGACCGGGTCTTGTGTTGACCTTCACATGGCTAGGGGGATTAATCTCATAAACTCGAGTTTGATTTGCTTAATACGTTTTGCAAATAGTTCTTGAGTTGTTTGCGGTTGTGCAAATGTGTTTTGCAAATGAGCGTTGGAGTTATGCGTTTCGATCCTAGAGCATGTGTTGGCATTTGCAAATGTGTTTTGCAAAGTGTCGGGATCATGTGTTGATCCTTACATGGCTAGAGGGTTGATTGCGTAACTTCGGTGTTTATTGCGGAATGCGTTTTCGCAATTTGGTTGAATTCTTTGAGCATGGTTTAAATTGGTGCAAATGTGTTTTGCACGGGTAAATGATCATGTGTTGATCATCCTTGAGGCTCAAAGAATTGCATTTGATTTTCCGGAGAAGTATTTTGAGAGTTTCTGGAGCTTTTCTGCGTTGGCGGTACACGGGTCGAGGTTTGGCCGACCGGCCAAAGCAAGCGGTCGGACCGGGCTGTCCGGTCGGACCGACCCTAGGGCGGCACGTCTTGCAGTGTGACCGTGGTGGCCGGTGGTTGGACGGTGGTCCTCCGGTTGGACGGTGGCGTAAAGGGATCGGGCCGGCGAGTCGGGTCGACCGGCCGGGCGATCGTGATGCGCCTCAGCCAATGCGTTTTTCCAAAGAGCGGTTGTTTTCGTGTTTTCTTGGCTTTGCAAGCGGTTGGACCGGCGAAGGTCGGTGTGGCCAAGCCGAGCGTTCGACCGGCCGTAGGGCGGTCAGCGGCCGTGCTGTGCGAAATCCGACGTTGCTGGTGTGAGGATCCGAGGTCCGGTCCGGACCGAAATTCGGGCCGATTTTTGGATTCTTGCCCCAACGGCTAGTTTCTTTGGTAGAGGCTATAAATACCCCCTTGGGGCAGAAGCGATGTTCTTTGGTTCTCTTGAGTGTGTGGGAGTTGTGTGCATGTGTTGCTCTTCTCCATTTGCATTTTGAGCTCAAGAGTGAGACTAATTGCATGTGTTGCAATTAGGAGTGGATTTGAGAGGCTCTAGTGCATGTGTTGCACTTGAGTGAGTGCCTTGGTGCATGTGTTGCACGAGGTGATCACCGAGGAGCGCATTCGTTGTGCCCGGTGAAGGTCAAGTGAAGGAGCGGCCTATTCTCTTGGAGTTTGCCGACTCCTAGACGGTGTAGGCGTCGTGCGCGGGAGCTCTCAAGGTGTGAGAAGCCCCGGCAAGTTTGTGAAGGTTCGGGTTGAGCCTACGCGCAAGCGTGAAAAACCACGTCTAGTGGAAAGAGGCGGGTACTCGAGCGGGAGTCGGTCCGAGTGGTCGGGCTAGCCTCATCGTGGACTAGGGGAGACCGGCAAGTCTCCGAACACCACGGAAAAATATCGTATTGTCCCTTGTCTCTTTACATTCAAGTATTTACATTTTGCACATTATTGATTGCTTGAATGAGAATTGCTTAGTATTAATTGATTGATCAATTTAGCAATTCTAGTGTAGAGACATAATTTAGTTAGTGCACTAGTGAGCCTAGTTTATTTAGGCTTTAATTGTCAAAACCTAGATTATCGCTTCCGCATATAAATTAATTAGGTTTTGACATAGGGGTTGAATTAGAGCGAATAATTAGTGAGCGATCGATTTTGTAAAACGCCTATTCACCCCTCTAGCGCATCCTCGACCCTACAAGTGGTATCGAGCCACGGTCACTCTCATTTTAGGCTTAACCGCTTAGAGAGTAAAAAGGATGGCGAATAGAGGTTTAGTGCACTCCATCGATTCATATATATTTGATGGCTCAAATTATGCTTCATGGAAAATATTTATGATTAATCATTTTAAATCCATGAGCCCACAAATATGGTGGATCGTAGATGTCGGCATTTCTTCTCCGATAAATGATATTGCTCCAACCAAAGGAGAGGAGAAATGTCTACATCTCGACGCTCAAGCAACTAATGCCATTTTTAGTGTTGTGAGCGTAGATATCTTTAACCTCATATGCAATCTCAAAAGCGCTCATGCTATGTGGATCAAGCTTCAAGAATTATTTGAATCGTCCACATCAAGTGAGAATTGCAATGAGGAGGAAGTGTCGGTTGAAGATTTTTCAACTTCAACATCAAATGATGAACCGGCATCTCCGTCAACCTCAACCTCCGCCTCAAGCGATGACGAATTTTCACTTCCATCAAAAATCCGTTGCTTTATGGCGAAAGGTAAGAATGAGGTAAGCGACGCCGAAGATGAGCCCTCTTATGATGATTTAATGGATATACTAGAGGAGCTCAATGAATTTCTTGGAAAGGAGAAAAAGAAATATAAGATTTTGAAATTAGAACATGAGTCACTTCAAAATGATTATAATGTTCTAAAAGAAAATCATGAAAAACTCCTTTTCAAGGAATTTAGTAAAGCTAGTGTGGATGTTGCTATACAATGTGATTTAATTGATGAATTGCCTCACTCCATTCCAATTACAAATAATTCATCAAATAATTGCATATCCACTTCTAGCGATGATTTGCCTTGTTGCTCTAATGAAATTGTTTCGAGTTCTTCTATGTGTTTAGATACTAATCTTGTAGAAGAAAACAATGAGCTCAAGGCTCAAGTCATTAAGTTGGAAAATGACTTGAAGAGGTGCGTTAAAGGAAAAGCCCTCCTCGATGAAATCTTGAGTAAGCCAAGGGCACCTCAAGACAAGCGAGGACTCGGCTACAACTCCAAGAGGGAGAATAGCAAGATGAGGCACAACGCGCGTCACTCGAAGACCATCAAGTGCTTCAATTGCAACAAGAAGGGCCACCTCGCCTCCGTGTGCCCAAATCAAGTGGATAACAAGGCCACAACATCAACCATGAGGCAAACCGGCAAGGAGCAAGTCAAATCGGTCAAGAGAGGGCCAAATAGCGTGACATGCTTCAATTGCCGGGAAAAGGGACATTTCGGTAAGGATTGTCCCAAAGGTATAACTCCTAAGCCTATTTATGTAAATGATAATTATTTGCTTAGGAAGGACAAGAATGGCAATGTGTTTGCCAAGCTTGTCAAGTCCCCTATGCCGGCTCAAAATAATATTCATATGCATAGGAAGAGTAAATCTAGTAATGGTTTTACTAAAGTTGTTAGAACTCCTAAGCCAACTCAATATAATTCAAACCAATTGCTTCGGAGAAATAACAATAGCAAAGCCTTTGCTAGATTTGCTAGATCCTCTAAGCCATTTTACAATTTCAATTATCATATGCTTAGAAGAGATCAAACTAGAAATGGTTTTGCAAAATATCAATGTCCTCCTATGCCCTTCCATAAAAATACAAATACTTTGCCTAGGAGGAATAATTATCGCAAAACCGTTCCTAGTCATGTTAGTCAAATTAAGAATGCTAAAATTAGGACAATTTGGGTTCCTAAATTTATTGTGACTAACGTTGTCGGACCCAACAAGGATTGGGTACCAAAGATCGCCTAAAAGACTTTTAGGTGATAAGAGATGGATTGGACGCTTGCTCACCAAGAAGAGAAGGTTTATATTCGTCTACAAGTGGTGTCAAGCATGAAGAAAATCAAGTCCATCATGAGCCAATGCCATCTCGGGTAACAAGTATTTAAATTGATTACTATTATGTCTTATAGCCTTGTGTAGGTTATAATGAAATATTAATGAATATCAATTTAGATTACTTGTTATAGCCACTTGCTCTCGCCTCTTATCTATTCTCTTAATTGCCAATCTTGAGCAAGTGTAGAAGTGGCACATTTAGGAGGAGTGTTAATTCATATTCATGTGTATCACATCCCTACGTGTGCCCATATTAATAATAAGTGCATATATATATTTTCAAAATCAACCATTTAGCCAAAAGTAGTTGAAAAATGTATACAAATGTTTTCAAAAGGTTTTCAAATGGTTTTGGCTTTACAAAAACTAATTTCAAAAGAAAATAAGTTTTACTCCAAAATCTAGTTACTAGTATCTTGATTTTGATTTAAACTTATAATTTTCATAGAAATAAAAGTAAAAGGATTTTGAAAATAATTCCAAAATAAAAATCCTAAAGTTGGTCATTCTTAACGACTTTCGTGTTCAAAAGATTTCCAAAAGACCAACTTATAAAATATATTTGATTTTGAAACTCGCCGGAAAACTATACTTGACCCGTAACGGTCACATTATTGCACTTAGTGAGTTTCACCATTTGGATCAATTCTTGTGTAGAATTGTGATTCAAAATGGTATTTTAGACTCATACACATAATTCAAATCTCAATTTCTTACCCTTGCTTTCATTTGAATTCTTGTGTTAATTGAATTTGACTTTTGCTTCTTAAATTGGACTATTTAGGACAAAAGTCAAAAATCATATTTAAATGACCCAAATTTGTGAAAAGACTTGTAAAAGTATTCTATTATGTATTTCAAATGTTTTACAAGTTCTCAAAATGAAAACTATATGTTGAAATCGATTTTGGCTCAAAAACGATTTGATTTGATCCAAAAAGGCCTATTTAGGCATATAGCTCAAATCATGGCATTCGAGTTGGGTTTCATCACATATCTTGGCTATAAACAATCTTGATACACCTATCTAAGCCATGGAAAAAGAAATTGCATGAAATCCAAGCCGAAGTGCATTTTGAGGCTCTTCGTGAAAATCAGTTTTTGTTTTTGCCTCAAAGTTAAATTGCCATAACTTTCAAAATAAAATTGATTTTGAGAAAATTCTTTTTGCAAAACTTTCTAATTAGTCCAAAGTTCTTCTCTGCAAAATTTCAAATTCATTGGACTTCATTTGAGCTGTTTTTGCCAAAATTTGCAAAAATCGAGAAGTTTCAGCCTGACAGGTGCGGTTGGACCGCTCCACATGCGGTTGGACCGCCCCATGGGCCGGTTGGACCGGATCCCAACCGGTTGGACCGGCCATGGCACAGTCACCTCTGAAATTTTCAGATTTTTCTCGAGGTTTGCTTTGGGATATCTTTTGATTGGAAATTCCTTTTTCAAAAATTCTTTTTGGAAAAGTTTCTTGTGATCCTAAAGTTCATTTGTGCCAAATTTCAAAAGTTTCTAAAATCATTTGATCGCTTTTTCAAGTGGTATCAGTTATGAGCACTTTAATTGAACTAAAGAGTGATTTTCACTTGATCTTTTGAAAAGACAAAACTTGTGCAATTCAAATGCAAATAACTCCATAATTCACTTGTTGAATATCTCGGGGAGTTTATTCATATCAAGTTTTGGGCACTTAATTGCTTCCAAGTGATATCATGTCTTTGTTTTGCTCTGATACTGATTCTTTGTGCCTTTATTGATCTATCTTAAGTTTTTCTTCTTTCAATACCCGTAAGTGTATGATGCTCTGATTATATTGCTCTGATACCTATCGATGTTATCGATTATTCTTTCAAGTGGTATCAATTCCTCGTGAGTTGACCCTAAGTGGTATCAAATTGGGCATTTATTCATCCATATGCTTATAAGTGGTATAACTGAGATTCTTTTCTCCAAGTGGTATCATGGTTCTTATTGACCAATTCTTCTAATGATATCCTTGATTATTTGAATTCTCTTTTAAGTGGTATCAGTAAATTCGTTTATTTCCTACAAGTGGTATGTTTATTGCCTCTTTGTAGTATCTTTTCGATACCCACATTCTTGAGTAAGATTTTTCCTCGCAAGCTTGCATTGTAAGTTCAACCGCTTAAGAATTCTCTGTGTGAGATTCTTTATGTGTTGAAATACATAAAAGAGGAAAATCTCATGTTGAGCATTATTCTTCAAATTAAAATTTTCAAATGCTCATTTCTTTTGGATCTTCAAGCAAAAGCCCTTGAGATCAATTTTACAAGTGCTTATCTTTACAAGTGGTATCCATATTTGCAAGCACTTAATCTTCCTTCAAAGTGGTATTCAAAATCCCGAATATGGTCTCTTTTCGAGTTTTCTTCATTTGATATCAGGCCATACTTCAAATGAAAACTTATTTTATTCCTTGTATATCCTTTTCATTTGGGATTTCATCGCCTATCTTTTTCATTTGGCGTAAAGTTCTTCAAATTCCATTCCAAGGTCATAAATATGCATTCTAATTCTTGAATGACCTTCATTAAAAAGGAGAAAATTAAATAGGGAGAATGATTAAAGTAAAAGGGAGAATAATGAAATGCCAAAGGAGAATTATTTCTTATGTTAAATGCCAAAAGGAAATAATATTCTTTGGCTTAAAGGGGAGAATTAGGAAGCTTCTCCAATTTTGGTGTTTATCCATTTTGGTGTTTAATGCCAAAAGGGGAGAATTAGGAAGCTTAATGTCATTTGGTTTAAAAATGGAGTTTAATATGATTAAGGGGGAGAATTAATTGTCATATGCATTCTAAATTGTCAATACTTATATTGTGTACAATATGCATATGTGTTCAAATTGTTTAAATTCTCTCAACATGTTAGCTTTAATCCAAATGTGCTCATTAAGCTTGGATTTGTCATTAATCACCAAAAAGGGGGAGATTGTAAGTTCAACCTTCATTAGTTGTGGTTTTGGTGTTAATGACAAATCTAATCTATTGTTAATGACAAATCTAATATTGTGATTATCCCCTAATGCGATATTGTTATTAATGACAAATCTTATATCGAGACTAACTTGTTTATTTAAGATATCTTTGATTAGTCTCATCGCATGGAAAAATGGAAAACCCAAGGTATGTATGCGTATTCATCGTAGTATTACTTGCGTACTTTGGAGTCAAGTTAAAGTATGGATATCCCCGTTATATTAACCACAAAGTGTGCATCATGTTCCCAATCCATATATATTACATGGATGCACATATTTAGGGGGAGTCCACACCTTAACTTGAAGAGTCAATTTAAATGATAATTTAAATTGAGTTCATTTGTCTAGTTAATCATTAAAGAACGCTTCATCATGTGTCGATGGTGTTCCATGATTAATTGAGGACAAATGGATAGTTCTTAAGTATAATTGAGCATGTGTTGCATTATTATACTTAAGACACACATACAATCATTTCTATTGATTTAGGGTTGTGCTCAATTGATCTAGAGGCATCCATTATGTGTTAATGGAATGCAAGAGATAATTGAGACAACCGTGTATCTTGGACTAACAATTTTCATGAGTTATGTTTGAGTTAGGTTAAGTCCAAGAGATGAATGAAAACGGGACAAGGACGGCATCATGTGTTGATGGGCGTCAAGAGTGGATCCCAAAGAAAAGAAGAGTGATGATCCCGGGGGAGTATCAAAGTGATGATCATAAAGACCCCAAAGGGGATTGCTTGTGCGGCGGCGAAAGGTATAACTAGATAGGCTAAGGACTTTTGTAGTCTTTGTGTCTAAGGTTTCTACCGTACTATTAAGAGGGTTGCCTCTTTCGCTTAAGTTTCATCATGTGTTGGTGATCTCAATCCGCGTTCACTCAAAGCTCAAATCTTATTTGATTTGGTTTTTGCATAAGGGTTAACCATTTGGCATGTGTTGCGAATGGATTAAACCTATGCTTGGTTGTTTTGCATTATGCTCTGATTTGCATGTGTTGCAAAGATGAAAGAGTATATGCATTTGGTTTTCGCATTATGCTTTGATTTGCATGTGTTGCAAATAGGATAAGCTAATGCGTTGGCTCTTGCGTGAAGATCACTTTTGCATGTGTTGCGAATGTTGAAGCTTCACGTTTTGGTTCGAAAACAAATCTTTATAAATCGTGTGGTTGCTTGGAGCTAAGTTTTGCATGTGTTGCAAAAGGAGAGAGCTCAAGCACGTTTTGTGTTTGTGTGTTTGTATGGAGCTAGAGGCTTGCATGTGTTGCAGTAAAGAGCTCATACATGTGATTTTGTTTCAGTTGAAGTTTGGTTTTGGTGTTGCATGGAACTAGAGAATTGCATGTGTTGCAATTAGAGAGTTCATGCATCTTGTTTGGATGTTGCTTGGAGCTAGACTTTTGCATGTGTTGCAAAGAGTAGTGCTCAAGCATGAATTGCGTTGATTGTGTTATTTGCAAGTTCGTTGCGAATAAACCGAGGTTTATGAGTCGGTATCCCGAGAGCATGTGAGTGGGGCTTGCAAGGTGTTGGCAAGTTGACCGGGTCTTGTGTTGACCTTCACATGGCTAGGGGGATTAATCTCATAAACTCGAGTTTGATTTGCTTAATACGTTTTGCAAATAGTTCTTGAGTTGTTTGCGGTTGTGCAAATGTGTTTTGCAAATGAGCGTTGGAGTTATGCGTTTCGATCCTAGAGCATGTGTTGGCATTTGCAAATGTGTTTTGCAAAGTGTCGGGATCATGTGTTGATCCTTACATGGCTAGAGGGTTGATTGCGTAACTTCGGTGTTTATTGCGGAATGCGTTTTCACAATTTGGTTGAATTCTTTGAGCATGGTTTAAATTGGTGCAAATGTGTTTTGCACGGGTAAATGATCATGTGTTGATCATCCTTGAGGCTCAAAGAATTGCATTTGATTTTCGGAGAAGTATTTTGAGAGTTTGGAGCTTTTCTGCGATGGCGGTGCATCTGGCCCGGTCGGGACCGGCCAGCGGTGACGGTCGGCCGAACTGGTCGGTCCGGACCGCCCTAGGCAGCGCGTCGTGCGGTGTGACCGGGTGGCGCCGGCGGTTGGACGGTGGTCCTCGGTTGGACCGATGGCGTAAAGCGGTCGGACCGGCCGGTCGGCCGGACCGGCCGGCGGTCCGACGCGCGCCAGTGATGCGTTTTTCGAGAGCGGTTGTTTTCGTGTTTTCTTTGCTTTGCTGGCGGTTGGACGAAGCGAAGGTCGGTGTGGCCAAAGGCCGGCGATGACCGGCCGTAGGGCGGTCCCGGCCGCAATCTGGCGTGAATCCGGCCGTTGCTCTGTGAGGCGGACGGATGGCGAGGGCCCATCCGACCGAATCGCCGATTTTCGGATTCTTGCCCCAACGGCTAGTTTCTTTGGTAGAGGCTATAAATACCCCTTGGGGGCTTGAAGCGATGTTCTTTGGTTCTCTTGAGTGTGTGGGAGTTGTGTGCATGTGTTGCTCTTCTCCATTTGCATTTTGAGCTCAAGAGTGAGACTAATTGCATGTGTTGCAATTAGGAGTGGATTTGAGAGGCTCTAGTGCATGTGTTGCACTTGAGTGAGTGCCTTGGTGCATGTGTTGCACGAGGTGATCACCGAGGAGCGCATTCGTTGTGCCCGGTGAAGGTCAAGTGAAGGAGCGGCCTATTCTCTTGGAGTTTGCCGACTCCTAGAGCGGTGCAGAGGCGTGCGTCTTGTGAGCTCTCAAGGTGTGAAAGCCCGGCAAGTTTGTGAAGGTTCTGGTTGAGCCTACGCATAGCGTGAAAAACCACGTCTAGTGGAAAGAGGCGGTACTCGAGCGGAGTCGGTCCGAGTGGTCGGGCTAGCCTCATCGTGGACTAGGGAGACCGCAAGTCTCCGAACACCACGGAAAAATATCGATTGTCCCTTGTCTCTTTACATTCAAGTATTTACATTTTGCACATTATTGATTGCTTGAATGAGAATTGCTTAGTATTAATTGATTGATCAATTTAGCAATTCTAGTGTAGAGACATAATTTAGTTAGTGCACTAGTGAGCCTAGTTTATTTAGGCTTTAATTGTCAAAACCTAGATTATCGCTTCGCATATAAATTAATTAGGTTTTGACATAGGGGTTGAATTAGAGCGAATAATTAGTGAGCGATCGATTTGTAAAACGCCTATTCACCCCTCTAAGGCGCATCCTCGACCCTCTAGGTCTGCCGCCGGCCCCCAGCTTCGCTTTCTATGAGTCCGAGCCACCCATTTACGCTTCATGCTTACTTTGTGCCGTGTCGACTCAGGTCCGACCCCATTTATACTATTACTATAAGAGAAAATGATCACGGATTGATTTCTTTTTTATCTATTTAAGACTTTCTTTTCTCCAGTCGAAACAAAATCCTATTGTGTTTATTCTTCTCGATTTCCTTGATTCAGTTGCTCCTTCTAGTCACATACATGCAGCTATGCATTTACTCCTTGATTTGCTCATCCACACGTACAATATAAGTGTGTGCCTATTTCCGGATCGTGTCGTCGGCCGGGCGCCCATCGTGCGGTTGGCGAGGGTAAACAGCAGTTTGGATAATCGTCTTTGTGCCGACCCTACCGTTTAGAAAAGTATCGTCGTGGGCCGGCTCGTACGGATCGGACGTACCTCGTGCCAGCCCAAAATAGCCCAACCTAGTGCCCACCTCTAACCATGCCTCCAGAACGGTCAACTGTAACACAAATGCAGTCTAAAAAAATGAAACCCTTGCTTGTCTAGCATCATGTATTTTGTTTTTTATAAATCTATTTTTTCAGCGCATGTACTTACAACTTTGGCTTTCATCATCTTCCTCCAAGCTCTCCAGATTCAGCATCACCTCTTCCTGCACTCCAATGCCTACTTCTTCGGTCCCTCACCCCGCCACGCTATGATGCTAGTGACCTTCCACGTTTCCCAAACATGGCAATGGGTAGTTATCATATGTCATGCCTTTGTGATAGGAGAAAGAGATCAAATTTGTTAATATAAAGAGAGAGGGGATAACTAGATTTGAAAAAATGATACAGATTATCGTTCGGCTCTTAAAAAAAAAAAGAGGAACGCGAACGCAGTTTTTCTTTTTTTTTAAAAAAAGAAGAAGAAGAAGAGAAAGGTGACACGTACGCACCGACCACTCCTCAGCACGACGAGTGCTTTTCCTTTCCTTTCCGCAAAAGCGCCGCCTCCACGAAGCAATCCTTCTCCTTCCATTCCTTGGTATATTTGAGGCAAAAAACCACACGAAATCCGCGGCAACTCAGCATCGGTGGTGTCGTCCCCTTCCTGTCGACCGGTTCCACCCATCCACCCGATCCGATGGCGGACGGCGACACGCTCCCCTCTACCTTAGCCTCGGCCGCCGCCGCGTCGCCGAGGTCGCCGGCGCCGCCCGAGACGCCGTCCACGCAGAAGAGGAGGCAGCGGGGGCTCGTGTCGCGGGTGTGGAAGGGCATATTTGGGGCCCGCGAGGACGTCGAGAAGCTGCTGCAGTCGCTCTCCAAGGAGGAGGACGCCGTGCGCGCCCGCCTCCACCGCCGCGCCCGCGCCTCCCGCCAGTCTGCGCATAACGTCCTCGCCCTCGCCGCGGCGCTCGAGGTCTCCCCCTCCCTCCCAATCCCATCCCGCTTCGTTTTGCATCCTTCAATTGTAGCAAATTTTTGTATGTTGTTACTTGTTAGCGAACAAATTTCGTGTTTGGTGGTAGGTAGACAAACCCACGTCCATCCTGTAGAATGGGGGGATGGAGAATTCTGTGTTATAGGGAAAATCTGACGTTTATAGCACGCAGGGTGGTCAATAAATGATCGATCGTTTAGTCAGAGGCGTAGGCGGGTAGCTTGTTTTGGGATTGTGCCATATTGTTCTGCAATTTGCGTGTTGCGGTAGATGCTGTGATGCATTGCTCGAATCCTGCGGACAGGAGTTAGGAATAGTAGTCTTGCTGGATGGAATTACATTGGAATCAGTTCCGTCTTTAGGGCCATGGATCAGGATGGATATTATTTTGACAGGGTTTTCTGTTTTTCTTTGTTGGAACAGATTGTGGCTGTTGGATATGCGATTTTGACTACGAGATCACCGGACGTCAGCTGGCAGATGAGAGCAACCCGGGTGCTGCCCATGTTCCTGGTTCCTGCTCTAGCTGCTCTCACTTACTCTGCTATTACAAGCCTCACAAAAACGCGTAAGTACACTTGCATCTGCATTGGCATCTTTTAGAAGAAGAATAGGCACCCAAATTCAATTGAAGAGAACTTGAACCTGGGTGGCCCCACCTCCCACCAACTAAGCTAGGCTCAGTTCCTCCATCTGCATTGGTATCTTATATTTCTGCATGCGTGTGTTCCGCTGTTACACATGTAAATACAGCATTAGACTCTAGCTATGTTTTCTAGTGATTGTTAACCAACACAAGGTGGTAGAATATGCGACTGACATGTTTCCTGTTATCTTTTCAAGGCGTTATCGGTTGAACGGGTCCCTTGCGTAGTCGAATTATCATCACTTTTAGCTTTATGAAACAGCTACAATTCCAATAGGTGTCCCATTAGCATGAGCCATGACCTAGTAAATTGCTTCAGCCGATACAATTTATCATTTATGTCTAAACTGCGATGGCCTACTCTATCCTGCAGTCGACAACAGAGATCAACATACTCTTGAAAAGCTTCGTGCTGAAAGGCAGGCCAAGATTGATGAGTTGAAGGAGAGAACGAATTACTACACTACTCAGCAACTTATACAGGTGAGCTTGCTGGCTGCTGCCCTATTTTCGCTCCATTTTATTGTCAGCCAATTGTGCCCTATCTTATGCAGAGTTGTATTGACTAATAGCCAATGTATGAAGAAACATTTGTTCTACTCTTTTTTTTTCATGAAAATAGTGCATCTTCTTCATATTTTTTTTAAGGGGAAACATTTGTTCTACTCTTTTTTTTCATGAAAATAATGCATCTTATTCATATTTTTTTTAAGGGGATCTTTGACATATTACTATTACTGACTGCTCATTATTTTTGATACAGAGATATGATCTTGATCCTGCTGCAAAGGCTGCCGCAGCAACTGTTTTGGCATCGAAGCTGGGTGCAGATTCTGGATTGAGAGTCTTTTTGGGAGATGAATCGAACAGGGATACACCATTGAGCAAGAGTAATGATGCCCAGCTTGGACGAACTACTGGGCTGAGGCAAAGAAAAGAAGCACACTTAAGCAATGGCAGTGGAAGGATCCATGCCTCTGAGTCACAAGATGGCCCAAATGCGTATGATGGTAACGAAGAAGGCCTCACTACTCCGAATCAGAGGACTGTTGAGCACTTCAGAGGTCCAGCTGGTAACGATGGGGGATGGATCGCACGTGTGGCTGCTCTGCTTGTAGGCGAGGACCCTACACAGTGCTATGCGCTGATATGTGGCAACTGCCATATGCATAATGGTAGGAAACTGATTAATGTCTAGCTGACTAGCTCATATAACTAACGTCTAGTTCTCTCTATTAAACCAGTTTTACTGTGGCAGGCCTTGCAAGGAAAGAGGACTATGCATTCATTACATATTACTGTCCTCACTGCAACGCCCTCAACAGATCACGGCAACTTGAGGACGATGAAATGGTATGTAATTCTGGCAAGGAGACCCCTACCTCTCATTCTGATGGTAGCATTGGCCACCCTGGTGCAAGCCTTGCAAGCTCAGGTGTCGGAAGTCCTGTTGCGAGTAACTTACCGACTGTTGAAGAACTACCTGCAGAAAGTCCTGTAGCGAGCAACTTACCGACTGTTGAAGAACTACCTGCAGAAAGTCCTGTAGCGAGCAACTTACCAACTGTTGAAGAACTACCTGCAGAAAGTCCTATCGTGGGTAACTTACCAACTGTTGAAGAAGTACCTGCAGAAGATACTGGGGAGAAGGCAAGTAGTGATCAACCTGCCAGTTGATTTTTTTTTTAATTTCTTGTAAAGCACTGCATCTGTGAGTTATTGCATTTGTATCACGGATTGTTCTCGGAGGGAAACCTTTAGTTGCATTGCTCGGATAGCACATCGGAGCCTGTGATTAAAATTTTGTGTCTACCACGTAGTGTATACCATATGTTGGGTATTATTGGTGTCATGTGTTAAGAGTAGTAGCTTGGGTGGCTTCATTCATGGTAATGCACCAGGACAAGGCAAGGCTCATTGGCCGCCGCCGGCGCCTTGTCCAGCTGCTGCGGTCGAACGATAGGATGTTTTTTCTTTGTTCACTTTTCTCTTGAGTGTGTATTTTTTTAGAAGGATTCTCTTGAGTGTATATGAGCGTATAATATTTGAGAGGCGTTGGGGTCCTTTTCTTTTTTATGTTAATAAGATGGCTTCTTTATTTGTTGTAGCATCAATTGACAATGTGCATCGTTCTTCTCTTTAATATTTATATGTGGGCACTTACTGAAGTTTGGAATATGTTGCTGACATATTAATGTTCGTGGTTGACTAGCAAACTTAAAAAGACTCGAGGGTACACGTAGAAATTGCAAGGGAGATTTACGCAAACATCTTCAAAATAGGAACCCCCTGGGAACGCCGTTATACCGGCTTTACCAACACGGTTGTGGATTCAGAGTTGCAACTGTCCAGTATATCAGGCAATGGTCGTCTCGTCCAATATATATCCAGTGGCGATTGCACAAACAGGAAACGATGCAGTGCCCTTTTGGAAAAATATATTCACGACCAATCAGAGAAAACAAAAACACGGGACGCCTCCAGCTATCCAATATTTACAGTCACTTGCTTCTAGTCCCGAATCAAGTGTGTCTGGTGTATTTGCTGGATACATGACGAACATCACCGACTCGCTCGCATACCCCACAACCGCAGGCTTCTTTTTCGGACCTTCAACACGGGACAGGCAGACGGGTAGGACACGGTCAGATCAGATCACAGGGAAAAAACAAATAACCTCTGAGAAGGTGCGGTGAATATATATTTTTTTAAGATCAGCAGGAGCTCTGCCTTTCATTCAATAGAAAGAGAATAGCAGAAGTCTTTACACCAGCCGTCGAAAATTGACGGCATAAATACATGAACCCAATAGGTGCAAAGGTCCATGAAAAAGGTTGAGAACCAAAATTAGGACTTTAAACCCCTAGGTACAACACATCCCCACACCTGACGCTGATATTGAATCCTCCACACTTGATGACAAGCAAAATGGGGAAGCCTTCATGATGATCGATCAGTGTGACTTGATCCGGCTGCTACGAGTTCTCTTAAAAATGTCAATGCATGCATGCAAGCAAGCAGTAGTACTCACGTATACTGGATATTCTGGACCTCAGTTAGTAATAACAACTCTTAAGCCTTCCTTGCAGCACGTCTACCGGTCTACGGACTGAAACCGGGGAACCCCTGGTTTTCCTTCTCGTTCTCAGTGTTCGTGTACGATTAGCTTCGTGTCTCTTGCTTCATATCAGAGCAGTGTGTTGCGCCAAACGATGGAACCTTGGGGATAAAACAATGAAAATTAAGTAATCAGGACATTGTCGCTACCACCTAGTGTGCACGCGTAGCTTTAACATCGCAACTCGCTTAAAAACTATCCCACGATCGACAGGTTTGTGAGCTCTTACCATTCTGTCCAGTTGAAGGAGTGAATTTAGCTGGTCTTCGTTTACATGCTCTGGCAACGGAGGCATCTGACCCATGATGCCTGGCGTCTCGCTCATTCTGCACCATGACACAAAAATAAAATGTTACACAGAGCTAGAAACATTAGTTGGTTACAAACCATTACCACAAGGTTTAACGATGCTTTAGGCTTTACTATACGTTTATTTTCCTAATATAAAGCAAATATTTGGAAATGAACGTCGCATCCGGCTGTTCAACTTCTGCCTACCTAATATGGTACATGATTGCATACAACTACATCTTCTGAAGAATTATCTCATGTAAGGGAAACTACAAGTTTCCTAAATTGAGGAGTTTTGGCTGCAGCTATTTATTTCACTATATTACAGCAGTTCCTTTGGCCACTCAGCTGTGATAAGATATGTTCAGATTTATAAAACAGAGGACATGATTTGAACATGTTAAAGAGAAGTAGATGATGGGAAGTGAAAATTGTCCTCCATAAGCGTATGTGGCAAATGAGACTAAAGAAAAAGCCAAATATATGGTGAACAGAAGGCATGGCACATATGTCAGTATTTTACCTGCTTAAAATTGTTCTGATGTTGTTACTTGTCTGAAGAAAGAGATCCATATTCTTCTCCATCTGCAAGAAACTCAGAAGTTCAGGCACGAAAAAAAAAAGTATGAAATGTGTCACACGCATGCTTATCACATTCTTTAAATTATGAAGGCTACTTCTAGCCTTCATCAAGCCATGAGAGTGACAAAAGAAAAAATCAACCATGAGAGCAACAAGTTCCAACATTTATGAAACACTTGCTCGTATCTAGTACTTGATGGCAGATGGCATTATTTCACATGACAGGTATTATTGATTATCTTGATGCAATAAATATCCAGCACAATATTTCAAGGTATGACCATACCTTTATCAAACTTCTCTTGATCCAAAGATCAGGAATCACTAAAATTATCTACAAAAGAAAAGGAAACCTCAAAGGAGATAGATTTTTTGGGGAATTTATGCTTACAGACAGTACACCCAAAAAGGCACTTTCATAGCACATGGTTCTGATGCACACAAATTTTAAATATGGAAGGTCTCACCACATCAGGCATAAATTGTTGTCTTTGATATTCTTATAGAAATTTCTTTATTTAATATGGCCCAAAAATCCGAATAGTGCCACTATACCAGTTGGAGGATCATGTCCATTTTTTGTGAACACAAATCATCTTAAAACTTTTAATACATAAGACAACGGTAAAACCAACAGACATAATGAAATTCAGATGTTTGGCAGGCACCATATTCTTTTTGACTGATACTCGGGTACTTTAAAAGCAGTAATTTCTCTCTCTCTCTCTCTCTCTCATGCAGACCTTGAATGTTTCCATATTTGCAGCAAGCTGGTTAAGTAACTGAATATTTTCCTCCAGGAGATGCTGAGTTGCGCTGTCCACAACAGGAGCTGCTTCAGAACGGAACCAAATGAGCGTTTTCACAAGAAATAAGGCCAACATGAGATAGATGCATACAATTATATGAAAAAAGTTCATTTTCTATTACTATAGGGCTTCTTCCGAATGAATACAAATAAGTCTTGTTAGAAGGGGGGAAAAAAGACCAACATAAGATAGTTGTGTGCGATAAAATTAAAAGCCCAAGATGTTTTTATTACATTATCACTCTGAAAGATTATGCTGACATGACTACATGATCTTCAACACGGTAACTCCCTTTTTCATCCAGTCGTGGATGTCCAACATTAGTTGACATGGTAAGCTCCTCACCAAGAAACAATGGTACATCTACCTAACCATTGCAACAGTAGGGGTATTACATAGACAACGGGTTCAAGAGGTATGCTAAGGGGTCCATTGTCTCGTGCTAAAAGTGTTTAGCATGAAACCATTGCTACTTGCTTGTGTTTTGTCCTGGTTCTTTATTTTGTTTCAATTGGGATCTAGGAAACACGATCATACTATAGAAACACACCAAGTGAAGGCATCTGAAGGTTGCTTCCAGAAGATGCTTGTACTAACTACAAAGGTAGTAAGCAAAAATCAAGAACTCAAACAAATTAGGTGTGTTTTGAATTCTTGGAAATCGTCAACTTCTCAGATTAAAATAAGAATCTCTGAAGAGAATCATCAAACAGTGTCAAAATTCAATGTTAACTCCGCAGAGTTAATGTGTGAACCATGTCCCTGTGAGGAAAATTATACAGATACACTGACGCTAACTGTTTTCTGATAGTCGACTCCATTCAAAATCTACTGAAATTGCTATTTGACAATTTTTGACAATACAGTGAATTAAACCTTAAACTTTTTATACAAAGTGAAGATGATACTAAGAACTGCTGAAGAAAAAACAAGAGAACAAATAGATGGGGGCTAACCTTCCTTAGGAACTTGACATTGTTGATTTGGATGTTGCATTGATATTGAGAAAGGGGCGACATCGTTTGTAGGTGATATGTGAAAATTAGCCATCAAGGCAGATGCAGCTATTTTGTCCTGGATTGGCTGTCAAGAAAGTTCATCAAAAAGAACATGATTAACATTAGGAAAATAAATGAAGAACACTAAACAAGGCAAAAGCTATACCAACCTAGAGAGATGTTGTTTTAAATTATTTACTTTGAAATAGAAAACTACCTTCATGTCTCTTATCTTTTTTCCTGTATAAAATCCTTCTGGTTTCTTCCTCCTGTCTTTACCCTGTAATAGTATAAGCATGTCAGCAGAACATAGTCCCTTGTATGCATGTGCAGTTACACTAATGTGAGACAGTAAAAAAGGAGCCAGTTGGCAAAGCGATTTCAGAAACAAAACAACACATTAACAAAAAACAATCCCCAAAAAGCTGGCATCGTGATATTTATATCCATATTGACATCATAATGAACACTGCACTTCTTACAGACAGCAGAGACATAATTTTTTAGCTAGGACAAGCCATTATTATGCCCTTAATGTTACACTTGATAACTGACCATCTACTAGAGCTTTTATAAAGTAACATATCTACAAGTTACTCTCCTTTCGAGTCAGATTTATACGTACAACATCTCAGGGCATGGTATTGGCAGATTAGCAGGTAAGTGTTTATCAAATCACTCACACAGGAAAATGAAGCAGTACAGAAAAATGAAAATAAACTTATGAAAAGCTAAAACTCCTCTCTGATAGGCAAAGAGAATGTGGTGAGGATTTGTGGGGTGTTCAATGTTCAGTGCGCACCTCACTAGAATATTAGCAAAATTAAGATGATTTTCTCACATAAAGTGCAGAACAAGACCAGTAACAACATACGTTAACATCAGAACGGAACAAGTGTGAAGAAGAGATACTGAGACATTTGAAATAAGTGACTTAACTGTAGCCCACCAACACCGTAATGCAACATCCCTGATGGTCCTATCGGGCAGCATAGCCGCTATCTTGATGTACTTCATGATATTAGGTTCACGAGCGTATCTGCAGCCGAAAGCAAATGAATGGTATCACAGATCTGATTCGCAAACCAAATGGCGAGACACTTGCCATGAATTAATCAGCTAGAATTTCGTGAGCTGATTGGTAAAGAAAAATACAGTTATAGCCTTATAGGGTACTCAAGTGTGGTTATTAACACATGCTTATGGCTAAAATCAAGTGCAGCTCTATACAGTAAGCTGAATAACGACAAAAGCGGCACTATAGAAGGTTCATTTGATATTGCTCAACACTCTAAAGGTAAAAGTTTCACTTTCATAGATGCTGCTTTAGAATTCCTGATTGATGCCCCCACTAAGTTAACACATTAGAGGGGAGAAAAAGAATCTTGTCTCGTAACCAAATTCCATCAGTACAAGCAAGTACGGTATAGGCAACAATAATCCAGGAAGCAAATGGGGAATAAATTTACCTCACAAGCCCTTCCTTCAGTATATTCAGCTCACGGTCACTCCAATCCGAAGGCAAAGCAGTGACAAACTTATACTTGGGCGCCACTGTGCTACGGAACACATCCCCCGACGAGCTCCTTGATTGGCCAACCACCGATGTGTTGCTCAGCACGCCGGTGTTCGGGGAGAGGAACAGCCCGGCGCTGCTACTGGTCCCACTCATACTCCTCGGAGACATGACCATACCACCAGCAGTGCCGCCGCCACTGCCGCGGATGCTTACATCGCTGTTGGATTGGAAGGAGAGCATGTGATGGTTGTACAACGAGGCGGCGATCCGCTGGTGAAACCCCATGCTGGAATCAGCGGCCATCAGACCAGAAAACAGCTAAATTTCCCGATCTAATCGCCCATAAACACACCCCAAATCCTCCAGGAATCCGAGGCGCTCAATTTGGATCAACCTACACAAATCGAACCAGAAAAATCACACAATTGAACGAAAACAAGCAGCCCACACAGCGCTTTTCAGCAGACGATCGAAAAGCTCCCCGAATCCCACGAACCCCTGCACGAACACCGAGGAAATTCCGCCTCGTGAATAGTGCACGCAGCACACTCAACTCCTGCAGAAGCTTTGCATTCCCGACTCCCGAGGAGGATCCGATCAAAGCCCTGCGTGGGAGGCAACAAGGAGACGCCACCCCCACCACGCCACGACCCAGCCACTACAACCACCGTACTAGCGACCACCACCCCAGCGAAAATCGCCCAAATCAAGACGAACACCCTCTGAATAGGAACCAGGCGACTCACCTGCCTCCGGAGGCGGCTAGGGGTCGTCCTCCGCACGGGCACCGGTTCCGATGCAATGGTGGGAGGAGCTAAGCTGCACGGAGAGGGCGCCGTCCGTCGCAACCACCACCGCCGCCGCCGCCTCACTAGAAGGGGCGGCGAAAATTCCACCCCCCGAGGCCGCAAATCCAAACCCGAACAAATCCAATCAATCCAGTTCGAATTCGAGCTCCACCACCACTCGCCTCCCCCGGCCTCGCTCGCGGGTTGGATGATTCAGAAGGTGCGAATCGAATGAGATGCTCGCGTCGCGGCCTATATAGATCACGCGAAACGAACCCAACCGAACTCAGAATAAAAACTCTTTTTTTTTTCCGGCCCGTTTGATCTTAACTAATCGTTGTGTCGACGGCGAGATGCGGTGGTAGGATGGATCGGACGGTGAGGGTGGGTTTGAACCGGGCTGGATGGGCCGCCTTGGCGCGTGGCCCAGGGGGAATCTCCGGATCTTGCTGTCGTTTATGAATCACGAACGGCACTGTAGAGACTGGTATATTGGTACTCGTACCAGGTCTCTTCCGTGGAGATTTTTGTTACACTCATTTACAGGTGGGCCCAGGATGAGTGTATAAAATTGGTCCCAGTTTGTCAGCGAGGTAAAATTTGTCGCAGAGAATATCTACACCCTCAAAAAAACAGCGGTTTGTTGCTTGTGGTGGTGGGCCCGCAGCTGAAAGACTGTCAAAATCTCCTCCTAGCACCCAAGACAAGACTACACTGAAAATTGGAATTATTTTTAATAATATTTTTAAAAAAATTACAGAAATAATATGCCGAATTAAAAAAATTATAGATATACACTCTTATCGTCATTATTAGCGACAAGTTTCTATTGTCAATTGAAATAGCGATATAGACTCTGTTACCAATTCAAATGGCGACAGAGAGCTGCGACCGTTGGCGACGGCTCCCTATAACCATTGGCGACAGAGTCTCTGTCGTCATTTGAATTGACGACAGAGACTTGTCGCTAATTTAAATGACGATAAGGGTGTATATCTGTAATTTTTTAATTCAGCATATTATTTCTATAAATTTTCATTAAAAACATATTATTTCAAAAAAAATCATGAAAATTTCACTAGCGGTCTTAGAATGGTTTTTGTGCTCCTCTCAAAAGAATAAAAATTGTAGCTCTCAAGGAAAAGAAGTAGATGTAAAGCTTCTGTCGGGTCATCATTTTATGGAGACTATAAATATTGGTTATTTTATGTTTTAAAAGGTGTTGTAGTTATATATGACGAGGTAAAAAATTGGTGGTACACATTCAATCTCATCACGATAGAATTTATACGACCACTGAGACCAATTGAGAGCTTTTCTTTGGAATCTTCACAACTCCAACATAAAAGGTAAAGCACTAACCTATATAAGCCTTTAAGTAAGGAATAATGGTCTCGTAAAGTACTAATTTGTGGGACCAAATATATCTTATGGTGAAAACCTTATAAGCTAATGACAATAAACAAATAGTGACCCTAAGAAAGAATGCCAATGTTCAAATCATATACTCCTCCGCCTAAAAAAAATATAAGATGTATATTGACTTTATATAAGGATTAATGTTACATTGAAATTAAGAAATATATTAAAGAAAATGACTTAGATGCCTACTTAATTGTCTTGGAAAATGAAGAATAATACTCTATATGGATTGTAATAAATAAATACATATGTCCGATGAGAGAATAAATAGAGATATAGAAAGAAAGGCCTCATTAAATTTATATGTAAGTCTTATATTTATAGATAAAATTATTCAAAAATAAGGCTTATAAATTTGAACAGGGTGAGGGAGTAGTATTTTTCATGACTTGGTATCTTGGTTAACTCAATAGCAACTAAAGCATAAAATATGGGTATAAATGCATAGAACGAACTAAGATTGGCGACGTAGCACCAAATAAATACTCTTCTTCAATAAAGTCTACACTTGAAAACTTCCGTGACGAAACGGACCCACAAGGATTCCATTCCATCAGGCATCAGCCACATGAAAGCAGTAAAGCTAGGTTAGATGGGATCCATTCCTGGGGCACGCGCACGTGCGACGCTCCTGCATGCCCTTTATTTTCAGTGTAGGCAGCTGGGCACCCAATTGGGACGCGCAACGTTCCCATCGCTCATTGGTGGAGGGTGGCGGCACAAACACTGAGGGACATTTTGCCAAAATAATAACGAAATGACTTCAACTTGTGGAAAAAAAATATTGCACACGTCAGAAAAAAATATTGCAAGCGTTAAAAAAAAATATTACAAGAGGCGTCCGATGGAATGAACAGTGATTGGACGTCCGATTGCTAGTAATCACCGAAGAACAAACGTTTCTCCTTCCATGCACAAATAGTTGTCGTTTTCGTATTGACATGATCTTTAGAATTTGACTATAATCACTAATATTTATTATAATATATTAAAAATATAACAAAATTATAATATTATGAAAATATGTTTTGAGACGAATATGTACATATGATTTTCATACATCTAATCTAAATATTAAAAAAGATATCGATAGTCAAAATTTTACAATTTTGATCGCACGTATCTCAAACCGATAAATTTTTGTGAATTGGAGGGAGTACATCTGACACCATAAATTCCACAAAAATGCAATGTCCTTGACTATTCTCTCTCTTTTTATATATAGACTATTCTCTTTAGTCAATGTTAACGAGGTAAGTATCATGGTGGCGTATTTAGGGTCTGTTTGGTAGAGCTCCAGATCCTAATTCTTCAGCTCTAACTTCTAATTCTCTATGAAATCGATTCTCTTATGGAAGTGATTCCTATATGAGAAATAGTTATGAACTTGGTGGAGAGGTTCACAACTGAAAGGTTGTGAATCAGATGGGGAGCAGGTTTTTTTGACTCCTAGACTGCAAGTCAAAAAACATAAATCACTTCCTTGGATTCCTATGTGAAGCTGGTTGATTTTTTCTTGTTTGGTAGAGCTCCTCAGCTTCTCATGGGGAAGTTGAAACTGAAAGCTCTGCTAAATGCACCCTTACATTTCATAGATGGTTGTAGGTCTTGTACATCTTTGTCAGAATAGATATGTTTTAGATATCCTTGTAAAATAGTGTTTTAGGAATATGTGTTAATAAACTATTCTTAAAGTGCTGGTTATTGATCTATTAAAAAATATTTCTCACCGAATCATGCATACTCATAGAATACTAGCTATTCTACTTGACAAATACTCATATCGGGGGTACCCCACAACAAAGTATACATCTATTTCAAGGTCGTATTTCCCTCAGTCATCTGGGCTAAAGAGCATTACCAAGGTCTCCATCCCTCACGGATGGGATTATCCCTAAATATCGGCTGGCGCGCCAAGTGGACCATCTTGGGCCCAGCTCAAGACCCAAGGGGTATGAAAGGACCCCTGGCCTCGAAGGTCCGACATGAGCGCCCCGACCAGGCCCCCGGTCAGGCCTCTGTAAGTTCAACCTTCATTAGTTATGGTTTTAGTGTTAATGACAAATCTAATCTTGTGTTAATGACAAATCCAATATTAAGTTTGTCCCCTAATGCGATATTGTTATTAATGACATATCTTATATCGAGACTAACATGTTTGTTTAGAATATCTTTGTTTAGTCTCATCGCATTGAAAAATGGAAAACCCAAGGTATGTTTGCATATTCATCTTAATATTAGTTGCATACTTTGGAGTCAAGTTAAAGTACGAATATCCCCGTTATATTAACCACAAAATGTGCATCATGTTTCTCAATCCATATATTACATGGATGCACATAGTTAGGGGGAGTTCACACTCTAACTTGAAGAGTCAATTTAAATGAAGTTTTAAATTGAGTTCATTTGTCTTATTAATCATTTAATGAACACTTCATCATGTGTTGATGGTGCTCTGTGATTAATTAAGGACAAATGAATAGTTCTTGAGTGTAATAAAGCATGAGTTGCATTATTGTACTTAAGACACATATAAATCATTTCTATTGATTTAGGGTTGTGCTCAATTGATCTAAAGGCATCCATTATGTGTTAATGGAGTGCAAGAGATGATTGAGACAACCATGCATCTTGGACTAATAAGTTTCATGAGTTCTGTTTGAGTTAGGTCCAAAGATGAATGAGATGATGAAAACGGGACAAGGACGGCGTCATGAGTTGATGGGCGTCAAGGATGGATCCCGAAGAGGAGAAGAGTGATAATCCCGGGGGAGCTTAAGTGAAGATCATAAAGACCCCAAAGGGGATTGCTTGTGCGCGGCGGCGAAGGTATAATTAGATAGGCTAAGGACTTTGTAGTCTTTGAGTCTAAGGTTTTAATCGTCGTGCTATTAAGAGGGGTCGTTCCCTTTGCTTGAGCCTCATCATGTGTTGATGATCTCAATCCGCGTTCACTCAAAGCTCAAATCTTATTTGATTTGGTTTTTGCATAAGAGTTAACCATTTGGCATTTGTTGCGAATGTGTTAAGACTTATGCTTGGTTGTTTCGGTTTATGCTTTGGCTTTTGCGTGGAATTCACTTTTGCATGTGTTGCATTAGTTGAAGCTTCACGTTTTGGTTCGCAAAACTATCTTTCTAAAACCGTGTTGTTTGCTTGGAGCTAAGTTTTGCATGTGTTGCAAAAGGAGAGAGCTGCAAGCACGGTTGATTTTGGTGTTTGTGTGTTGGAGCTAGAGGCTTGCGGTGTTAAGTAGTAGAGAGCTCATCTGCTAAATTGGTTTTAGTGTGAAGTTTGGTTTTGTGGTTGCATGAGATTAGAGAATTGCATGTGTTGCAATTAGAGAGTTCATGCACCATGTTTGATGTTGCTTGGAGCTAGACTTTTGCATGTGTTGCAAAGAGTAGTGCTCAAGCATGAAATGTGTTTATTGCGTTATTTGCAAGTTCACAGCGAATAAACCGAGGTTTATGAGTTCGAATTCGAGAGCATGTGAGTGGGGCTTGCAACGGAGTTGGCAAGTTGATCGGTCTTGTGTTGACCTTCACATGGCTAGGGATTAATCTCATAAACTTGAGTTTGATTTGCTTAATACGATTTGCGAATAGTTCTTGAGTAAATTGAGAAATGCGTTTTTGAAATTTGGGTTGAATTCTTTGAGCATGGGCTAAATTGGTGCAAATGTGTTTTGCACGGGTGTATGATCATGTGTTGATCATCTTGAGGCTCAAAGAATTGCATTTGGATCTTCGGAGAAAAAGTTTGTGAAAAATCCAGAATTGTGTGGTGTGACCAATCTTTGATTGGTGTGACCAACCTTAGGGCTTCGGTGTAAATGGGTGGTGCAACCAATTGTCATGCGGTCCAACCAATTGTCATGCGGTCCAACCAATTGTTGTGTGGTGTGACCAATTGTCATGCGGTCCAACCAATTGTCATGCGGTCCAACCAATCGTCCTGTGGTGCTTTTTCTCGAAGCACCGGTTTTCGTTGACCGGGCGTGAAGGCTTGATCGGACCGCCCGAGGCGATCGGACCGGGAGGTGAGGTCGGACCGGGCCGGCGTCGGCTTGAATTTTCCAGAAGAGTGTGTGTGCGCTGCTCTGTCGGGCGGTCGGATCGAAGGTAACCGGCCGCCGGTCGGTGGACCGGCCGTCGACCGGCGCTCCTCCTCAGCGCGTTGTTTTTCCAGTCTGCGCGGCGTCAAGGGTAGGCGATCGAAAGCGGTCCGGCCGACGTCGCCGGCGGTGTAACCGCCCGCCAGCTTGTTTTTTCGAACGGTATTTTTGGGTTTTCTTGGCGTTGAATTGGCGGTCGGACCGGAGGCGGTCGCGGTCGGACCGGCCGAGCGGTGTGGCCAGGCGTGATGGCGATCTGTGCCGTGTAACGGTGGTTTGCCCGACCGTTGGCATGTGGGCGGTCGGACGCCGAGGTCTTGACCGGACCGATAAATCTTGTTTTTTGCTTTCTTGCCCCCAACGGCTAGTTTTCGTGGTGGAGGCTATAAATACCCCCTTGGAGGCTTGGGGGCAGAAGGGTTGCTGTTTTTTGAGGTTGTGGGAGTGAAGTGCATGTGTTGCTCTTCTCCAATTTGTTCTTGAGCTAAAAAGTGAGCTAATTGCATTTGTTGCAATTAGGGAGTGGATTGTGAAGCTCTTGTGCATGTGTTGCACTTGAGTGAGGTCCTTGTGCATGTGTTGCACTTGGTGATCGCCGGAGCGCATGTGTTGTGCTCGGTGAAGGTCAAGCGGAGGAGCGGCCTATTCTCTTGGAGTTTGCCGACTCCTAGACGGCGTAGGCGTCGTGCGCGGGAGCTCTCGAGGTGTGAGAAGCTCCGGCAAGTTTGTGAAGGTTCGGGTTGAGCCTACGCGCAAGTGTGAAAAACCACGTCTAGAGGAAACAGGCGGGTGCTCGAGCGGAAGCCGGTCCGAGTGGTCGGGCTAGCCTCAACGTGGACTAGGGGAGACCGGCAAGTCTCCGAACACCACGGAAAAACATCGGTTGTCCCTTGTCTCTTTACATTCAAGTATTTATCTTTTGCATATTATTGATTGCTTGAATTAGAATTGCTTAGTACTATTGATTTGATCAATTTAGCAATTCATACATAGAGACATAATTTAGCTAGTGCACTAGTGAGCCTAGTTGATTTAGGCTTTAAATTGTCAAAACCTTTTATCGCCTCGCATATATAAATTGATTAGGTTTTGACATAGGGGTGAGTAGAAGCGAATTGTTAGTGAGGATCGAATTTTTATAATCGCTTATTCACCCCCCTCTAGGCGCATCCTCGACCCTACAAGTGGTATCGAGCCACGGTCACTCTCATTTTAGGCTTAACTGCCTAGAGAGTAAAAAGGATGGCGTCTAGCGGATTAGTGCACTCCACCGATTCTTATATATTTGATGGCTCTAATTATGCTTCATGGAAATTATTTATGATTTCGCATTTTAAATCCATGAGCCAACAAATATGGTGGATCGTAGATGTCGGTATTTCTTCTCCACTAAATGATATTGCTCCAACTAAAGGAGAGGAGAAGTGTCTACATCTCGACGCTCAAGCAACTAACGTTTTATTTAAGGTTGTGAGCGTAGAAATTTTCAATCTCATATGCAACCTCTCGAGCGCTCATGAAATGTGGATTAAGCTTCAAGAAGAATTTGAATCATCCACATTATCAAGTAAGGATTGCATGGAGGAAGAGATGTCGGTTGATGATTCTTCAACCTCTACATCAAGCGATGAACCGACATCTCCTTCAACCTCAACCTCCGCCTCAAGCGACGACGAATCTTCACTTATATCAAAAATTCGTTGCTTCATGGCAAAAGGTAAAGATGAGGTATGTGATGACGAAGAGCCCTCTTATGATGATTTAATGGATATGTTAGAGGAGCTCAATAATTACCTTGGGAAGGAGAAAACAAAATATAAGATTTTAAAGTTAGAACATGAGTCACTTCAAAATGATTATAATGTTCTAAAAGAAAATCATGAAAAAGTCCTTCTCAAGGAATTTAGTAAAGCTAGTTTGGATAGTACTATTCAATGTAATCTAGATGATGAATTGCCTTGCTTAAATTCTATTACAATCAATTCATCAAATAAATGCATATCCACATGTAGCGATGATTTGCCTTATTGCTCTAATGAAATTGTTTCTAGTTCCTCTATGTCTTTAGATGCTAATATTGTAGAGGAAAACAATGAGCTCAAGGCTCAAGTCATTAAATTGGAAAATGACTTGAAGAGGTGCGTTAAAGGAAAAGCCCTCCTCGACGAAATCTTGAGCAAGCCAAGGGCACCTCAAGACAAGCGAGGACTCGGCTACAACTCCAAGAGGGAGAATAGCAAGATGAGGCACAACGCGCGTCACACGAAGACAATCAAGTGCTTCAATTGTAACAAGAAGGGCCACCTCGCCTCCGTGTGCCCTAATCAAGTGGATAACAAGCCCACAACTTCAACCATGAGGCAAACCGGCGTTGAGCACAACAAGAAGGTCAAGAGAGGACCAAACGCGAACGCGTGCTTCAATTGTCGGGAAAGGGACATTTCGGTAAGGATTGTCCCAAAGGTAAAACTCCTAAGCCCATTATTGTAAATGATAATTATTTGCTTAGGAATGACAAGAATGGCAATGTGTTTGCCAAGCTTGTCAAGTCCCCTATACCGGCTCACAATGATCTTCATTTGCATAGGAAGAGTAAATCTAGTAATGGGTTTGCTAAAATTGTTAGGTCTCCTAAGCCCACTCAATGCAATTCAAATATATTGCTTAGGAGAAATAACAATAGCAAAATATATGCTAGATTTGCTAGATCCTCTAAGCCAATGCATAATTCTAATTATCATATGCTTAGAAGAGATCAAACTAGAAATGATTTTGCAAAATATCAATGTCCTCCTATGCTCTTCCATAAGAATACAAATACTTTGCCTAGGAGGAATAATTATCGTAAAACTATTCCTAGTCCTGTTAGTCAATTCAATAATGTTAAAATTAGGACCATTTGGGTTCCTAAATCAATTGTGACTAACGTTGTCGGACCCAACAAGGATTGGGTACCAAAAACCGCCTAAAAGATGTTTAGGCAATAAAGAGATGGATTGGACGCTTGGTCGCTTGCACATCAAGAGGAGAAGGATTACATTCGTCTACAAGTGGTGTCAAGCATGAAGACAATCATGTCCATCATAAGCCAATGCCATCTCGGTAACAAGTATTTAAATTGATTACTATTATGTCTTATAGCCTTGTGTAGGTTATATTGAAATATAAATGAAAATCAATTTAGATTTCTTGTTATGGCCACTTGCTCTCGCCTCTTATCTATTCTCTTATTGCAAATCTTGAGCAAGTTAGGTAGTGGCACATTTATGGGGAGTGTTAATTCATATCCATGTGTATCACATTCCTACGTGTGCCCATATTTATATAAGTGCATATATATATATATTTTCAAAATCAACCATTTAGCCAAAATTCAAAACTTTGTATACTATTACTAATCTTGTGAAAAATTAGTTGAAAATGTATACAAATGCTTTTGAAAGGTTTTCAAATGGTTTTGGCTTTACAAAAACTAATTTCAAAAGAAAATGAGTTTTAACTTCAAAAGCTAGTTACTAGTATCTTGTTTTGGATTTAAACTTATAATTTTCATAGAAATAAAAGTAAAAGGATTTTGAAAGTAATTCCAAAACGAAAATCCTAGAGTTGGTCATTCTTAACGACTTTCGTGTTCAAAAGATTTTCAAAAGACCAACCTAGCAAAAGTTATTTGATTTTGAAACTCGCCGAAAAATTATAATCGACCCGTAATGGTCATATTATTGCACTTAGTGAGTTTCTCCATTTGGATCTATTCTTGTGTAGAATTGTGATTCAAAATGGCATTTTAGACTCATACACAAAATTCAAATCTATATATCTTACCCTATGCTTCATTTGAATCTTTGTGTTGTTGAATTTGACCTCGTTCTTTATTGCTTCTCATTTGGACTATTTAGATCAAAAGTCAAAAATCATATTTAAATGACCTAAATTTGTGAAAAGACTTGTAAAAGTATTCTATTATGTATCTCAAATGTTTTACAAGATTTCAAAATGAAAACTCTATATTGAAAACTAATTTGGCTCAAAAACGATTTGATTTGATCCAAAATGGCCTATTTAGGCATATAGCTCAAATCGTGGTATTCAAGTTGGATTTCATATCAAATCTTGGCTATAAACAATCTTGATACACTTATCTAAGCCATGAAAATCAAAATTGCATGAAATCCAAATTGAATTGCATTTTGAGGCTTTTCGTGAAAATCAATTTCCTTTTATGCCTCAAAGCGCAAATTGCCATAACTTTCAAAATAAAATTGATTTTGAGAAAATTTCTTTTGCAAAACCTTCTCATTAGTCCAAAGTTTATAAATTTGCAAAAAATTTGAAGTCTCGGCTGTCAGTGGCCTGGGCCCAACTAGGTTTACCGCTTGCTTAGTTAACCGCCTTAGCCCTCCGCGCTTCCACCTACGACAACCAGAATGTTGTTACTGGCAGTGGCAGGCTTCAGGCATCCTCGCCAAGGGACCCACACCGGGTCATGCAGCCTCGAGCCTAGTAGCGCCGAGGAAGCAAAGATCTCGACCGGGGACCTTAAATCTCGGCTCCGATTCTTGCCGCTTTTTAGATCGGTGGGCCCATCGACTTAGTACGGCCGACTCTCCGGTGTGACTGCTCGATCGCCACGGTTGGACACGGCCATTAGGTTGAATGCGTTGGATACCGAAGTCGGGTCTCTATCCGGATCGTTTTTTATCCTCGTTGCTTTATCAACCCCCCAGGGCGGCAGGCGCATGTCGACCATATCCGGTCCTCACGAAGCGACTTGGGATGCTTCTCGCGATGCTCACTTAGGTTGGCGCCCGACCGACCATCGGATCCTATAGCAAAGAACCCTTTCGACCCGAAAGTGCTACTTACCTCGCCCTGCGGCCATTTGCTATGCTTGGTAGTGCTACGCGGAAGAAGGAAGTGTCGTGCGAGGTGATCCATGATCAACCCAGGACGCATCGTTTGAGCTGCTAAGTTCCCAACCATTTTTTTGCGTTTTCCTCAAAATGCAAACACTCCGATCTACGCTCTAGCAACCTCGGTGGTCCCAAAAGGGTTATGGTCGTTAGACAAGTGTTCATTACGAAAAGGAAATGCAAAGCATCTAGCAAAATCCCCAAAGTTCACTGCATGAAATATGTACACACACTACGCCACCTAGGAGCAAAAAAAGGCGTAAAGGCGCCGGAGGTTCATCCGTGAAGTCGTGCGTCGTCCTCGAGTCGTCACACACCTCAACCACGACCAGCCCCGCCACCATCTCCGCCGCTGGCCGCACTCGGGCCCGCGCTTGATCTGCGTCGCCCTCGACCTGGCGGCGATCGCGTTCCGGTCGAAGGCGTCGCGGTAGCCGCGCAGAAACTGCACATATTCCGCCACGGACGGCGATCCCCGCCCTCGTGAGCAGAGCGTTCACGTAAGGAGCGCGAAGCGGTCGGCAGTGGCGCTAGCGCCTGAGTGAAGCCGGCGTAATGCAATTGCAGACTCCACCGCTCCTCGCAGCTCCACCCCCGATGGCTCGAAGCTCCTGCCATGCTATCGAAGGTCGGCCGAGTATGTTCATGAGGTCTCCGTCGCGAGACCGCGGCTCTCAAGACCTTAGCTGCTCCTCCTCAAGGCGTCGGCCGAAACTGGCCAGACCGCTCAAGACCTCGCGCGCCTCGGCAAGCTCCTCTGACGCGTCGCCAGGCCGTATGCGTTCCGCCTCCTCACAGCGTTCGATAAGCTCCTCTCTGTGGCTTCGTTTCGAACCCGCGCCACGACACCTCGCCCACTGGCGGCGGCCACAGGTGCCGAGATCGCAGGAAGCCTCCAACGCGTCACCACAGACGCGGCCGGACTTCGAAGAACCGCCCGAGGCGACGGGAGAGCGGAAATATCTCGGCGGCGTCTCCCCCTCGCCAAGGCGGCCGCGGGGATCTTGCGCGCCAATGGTAGCCCGATCCCGAGCCGTGTCTTTGAAGAAACAAGAAGAAGCTCTACGTCAACAAGACGAAATTGAAGCACTCGTGACATGAGGCAGAAGAGCTCACCCGGCGAGGGAGCTCCTGATATGGAGGGCCGACGAAGGCAGGATGATCCTGCCAAACGTCGCGGCATTAGGAGCCCCGCCCTCGGTACGGGGTCTCTTGGCGCTAGTGCCCGGTGGCCCCGCTACCGCCGCTCGCTTGCCAGCTCTCCGATCGTCGCCACCACTCGCCATCAGCAGTTCGAAATGCAAGAACTCCTACTTCTCGCGCTGCGGGAAAATGCGAAGAGGCGGGGAGGTGAGGGCAAATAAGTAAACGTGGTCGCTCCCTCCGTCCCTCTGCTGTTCTTATAGACGCACGGCGGAGCGATCCATGTGAGCATCACCCCGGCTAGCGTGTCGCACGCGCATTAACTTCACGTCCCGCCCGACGGGACGTGCCCTTTCCACCTCTCCAACTGTGCATTTAAATGCGATGGGACGGCGGGCGCAAAGACACCGTTCGGCCGAGTGTGTCAGCGCCCCTTCATTTTGGCTCCGGTGGACCCGGCCACTGTTGCGAACAAAGAAGGGCCCAGATGGGCCATGGCGATACCAAAGCGGCTGAGGGCCCGTTGGCTCGTTGGCCCCGTCGAAGGACCGAGCAAGGGGCCCAACGGCCTCAACGTCTCTGACATGCGGATCGAAAAGTTGAGGCAATCTTTTCCCTAAAAGCCCTTTTTTCGCATTCATTTTTTTTCACTCCTCCGAGCTCAAATGCTGCGTGGCGACCACGGGTTTAGTCCCCACGCACTGCTCGGGGGCTACAGGCGCATACACTTTCGCGGGTCAAGGGACCCGATCGGCTATCCGGTTCCCTCGCAAGCGGTAACTCTCTCGACCCAAGCGCTACGGCTTACGCTCCGGTGACTACGGTTGGCAGTAGTGCTGCGATGAAAAGTGCCGTCGCGATGCGATCCATAGCTGGTCGGAAACGCCCCTTTACCGTGGCAAGTGCAAGCGAACGTGTTATTCCCTAGGTCCCAGATTTTTTCTTCAAAGCCTTTCCTCCAAGGTGTTAACGTTCCGACCCACGCTTGCACAACCCCCGCGGTTCCTGAAAGCTATGGTCGCTAAACGTTCATCACCCCTGGAAATGCGAAGGATAAAAGCCGGACCTACGGAATGGTCCGACCGGCCAAAACGTTTAAACAAAACTTCAGCTCATTACAAAAACGAAGTTATTACAAAAATCAAATGCCTAACTTTCTTCTTGTTCGGTGGAGGGCGCTCTTTGGCGGTATCCGGTGGCAATCGCCATGTGGCGTCTGGATCAACACTCGGTTCTCAAGCCTTCAACTTCTTTGTCGATCCGGTTCGCTGCGACCACTACTTTCAAGCAAGGTCGATGTTCTTTGTAGTGGAAAGGGCGAAACCGGCGTCGAAAGCAAGCCGAAGTTCGATCCTCGCTCCTTTGGCGCTCGGCGTGCTTCGAGACGCGGCAGCCGTAGCGATAAGCAAAGACTTGGACCTGCTCGGCTATCTCGAGCACCCGATCGTGGATCTCTCCGCCGACCACCTGAAGGGTCGTCAGCTCGGCGGTCTGCTAGGGCAGGTCCTTCTCCGCCACCTCCTTCACCGTCAAGGCCACCGCACGTGACGTAACCGCTGCATTGCATTCCTTCACCGCCAACTTCCGTGCCCCCTCGGCGTCGCTAAGATCCTTCTACAGCGCTGCAGATCAAAGCGATATCAAAAAGAAGGCCCGGCGGCCCGCGATCGAAGGAAGCTGTGTTGGGATCATTTTGCTTACCAGCCGTAGAAGCCTCCAGACGTCGGAGGTCCTCCTCGGCCTTAGTCCGCGCCTCCCTTCGCCTTGTATTCTTCTATGGCGGAATCGACTCACTTTGAGCTTGGTCGCGCTTCGCTCTAAGCGCCTCCTGCTGCAAGTAGCGACTTCCTTGGCGTTGTTGGCCGCCGCCAGAAGTGCCTCAAGTTCAGATATCCTCGTCTCCTGGGACTTGGCTATCCGACGCTTTTCGAGCAGCCTGGCTCGCCTCAACCTCAACCTGCGCCAGAGCATCCGAGCCTCGCGCCTCGGAGAAGCGCGTGATGCGTCCTCCTCCGCGGAGGTTGTCATCCACCCATGCAAAATATGGAGGAACGCCGACTTCGCCTGGCCGGACCTTGATTCTTTGCAAAAGCCCAAAGACCTCCGGTTAGCTGCGAGGCTCTTGAAGCAAGTAGTAGTTTGGAGCTAAGAGTTCGGCCGCATTTACCTGGTAGATCGGGCGGGTCACTTCAAAAATATCTTGCCGCGCCCCATCAGCCGAGTTAAGGGCCACAGCCAGACCCTCCTGAATCTGGCTCAGATGAGCCTCCACTCGTTGTGCGCCCTCTTGGAAGGCTCCCCACGAGTCGACCTCCGCCTCGGTGTCAAGCCACGAACAGCGATCTGCTTTGGTTGAGCTTTCGGCGAGTTGCCTGCCGAGCGTGTTTTTAGTTCACGGCGGTATGCTCTGCGGCTCATCAACCGCCCACAGCGTTTGGATCGCTCTCTCTGCCAGATCCCTGGGCGTCGACGGCGGGGTTGCGGCGGGCGCCAAGATAGCGCCAGCCGGCACAGGGCCTGGCGGTGGCAGCGGAAGTTCTTCTCCGCCTCCTTCGGCTTCCGCCCGAAACCCCGATTCAACAGGGGGTGCCGGAGTTTTCTCACGCCCGACTCTGCGGGGTCTCAGGTGGGTCTCCGATCTGCCGTGGCGGATCGGCGCTCATCGCCCGACCATTGCCGGAGAACAGCGAGTGCCGCTTCTCGCTCGGCCGCATTGCGCGAAGGCTGTATCACTCCACCGTCGAGCGATGGAACGGCAACCGCATTTTCATCGCCGTCCTCCCAGGCGGAGACGAACCGTCTTTCCGCTTCCCCAAGGAAACCTTCTCCGGGGATGCCTTCGCAGGATCAACATCGGCAACTGGCGCCCTCGACCTCAACAGGCCGCTAAAGCGGAGTGGCGAGCTTACGGCCATGCGGTCGCCGAAACCGTCGCCACCCCCATTGCTCGAGGACGACCCCGGATCGGCCGTACTAATGGCGGTCGACTCGGAGGCCTCCTCACCGCACGCGACCTTGGCCTCGCGCTCCTTCGTCTTCCTTCTCCTCTTCTCCTCCCTCGCGCTTGCGCGGATTCCTTGAGCGGTCAGCCTCGCGGGCTGGAGCCCTCTCGCATGCTTCTCCCCAGCAGCGGCACGGGACACCATCTGCCGACCCTCAGGCCGGAACAAAGACACTAGTCAAACCACATGCTAAAGACCGAGGGAGTGGAAGAGAAAAGAAAAAGGAGTCGCTCGGCATACCAAGTTCAAGGGGTTCTCCGCGAGAAAGGCTCGAGGTCGCCACTTGCCAGTGGCGCTGCAACCAGCAACAGCGGCCACTCTAGCCTCGAGCTCGTCTGTCAAAGCTGTCGCGACCATCCTCATGGGGTCGGACACCCCATTATACAGGAACATCGGTCGCTCCCTATTTGTAAGGGGTTGCACGTGCATCCTCATGAATGCGCGTACAACGGCGTCGCCGGTCAAGCCCCGCTCCCGCTGAAGCTTGATCCGCTCCAGGATTGGCGCCACTTTCTTCTTCTCCCTTTTGTCGAGTCCCCAGCCCCACTCGTCTTTCGACTCGGGGAAGCAGCCGGTGAAGGCGGGCGGCCCCTTTCGAGTTCCGAGCATAGAACCACTGGGTGCCACCCAGTTCACGTCGGCGGCTTCAAGGGATGTACTCCGTCCGCGGCAGGCCTTGCGATTCTTGAGACCCGCGCAGCATCCATGGAGCGCCGTATCGCAAAATCTTATCCTTCCACAATCGGGCATAGAAGAAGTACTTCCAGCGGCGATGGGGCTCGATCCCCAAACGCGCCTCTACCAGCGTCATGAAGACCGCTATGTGAACCACGCCATTAGGGTTGAGTGGTGCACCCCAACCCCATAATAATGCAGCATCCTGCGGACGAAAGGATGAAGCGGGAGCCCGAACCCGCGCTCATAGAACCAGGCGGGGACCACGATCTCCCCTTCCTCCGACGCTGGTTCCGCGGCCCCCGTCGGGACCCTCCACTGCGAGACATCTTGCGGCGGGAGGAACCCTTTCCTCTCCAGGCCGACCGCGCAGTGGGCGGCGATGCCTCCGAGCCACGACATCCCGATATCACGAGCAATCGAGTCGGAGGAAAAGAAGTAAGCAACTCTCTCAACTCCTTTGGTTCTTTTCTCGTCTCGAGCAAAGCCAAGGAGCGAGGAAAGGCGAAGAGCAAGAGCGTAACAAAGCGAAGCGTGCCCTAGCACCATTCCCGAACTTATAGGCGTAAGCAGGCACCGACCAAAAGAGCATCGATAAGCAGCGTCGAAGCCGAATGGCGCCGATCAAGAGGGCCTCGTATGAAGCGTCGCCCATCGCATCGAAGCGCCACGACGCGCCGCTGGTAAGACTGAAAGTGCATCTAGGCACTTATGTTATTTTGGTGATTAATGACAAACGCATATAATGACAATCTATATAATTGTGTAAATGCTTAACTAAATTGCTTAACAAGCGACAAACCTCTAATATTATTATATTGCTATGAGACTAACATGTTATTGCCTAGTTAGTGTCAGTCTCTCATCTATTTAGAGGAAAATCAAGTAGGATGGTTAAGCAAAAAATAAGATATGCAATTTCGGTATCCATTCTTTATTTGTTATTGCATTCCTTTTATGCAAATGCATAGTGAACTCCAAGTAGCATGTCGATTATATATATGCATGCACATTGGTTCATGTCATATTTATTTGTGCATATATATTCACTTGAGTTCATTATGTGCTTTGATTTTAGTATACATATATTAACTAGAGTTAAACTTCATATTGCTATAGATTGACGTGGTGCATGCATGTTTTAGTTGCGTATCTTCTCATGCACTTCTCTTAGTGAAGTTTAATCTAGATTTGGATCACATATTTACTCTTATTCCAAATATTATTTGCACATGCACAATTCGTGTATATTCTATCGTGTGCTCTATTTAAGTGAAGACTGTGATCCTTGTCATGATTTAATTGATTAATCATATTGGCAATCATCTCTCTAGTGCATATAAATCAATTACATATTCATCATGATGCACTTAGTAGAGAACATTTCTTATGTCAAGTGTTTCCAGTTATATTGTGCTTCTTTATATGGAAACACTTGTGGTAATCAAATGCTCAAATATCAACTCATTTATATCTCTTGAGTTTTGGGACTAATGTCTTTCATGAGTGGTTTGGAAAGAATTAGGTCCCGTGTGTATATATGACCAAGATATCTTGGAGGATGATCGTTAAGCAAATTCGACAAGGCGGCGGTGTCACCGAGTTGAGGACTAAGTCAAGATCAACTTAGGCGTGGAGATCGTCGAGAGAGGATGATCAAGTCAAGGTCGATGGGGCGAGAGTCTCATGAGGTGAATCGAGTCAAGTGGGACAAAAGCGAAGGCGTCATCAATCATTTGGTAAAGACATCATGCACATTGCATCCACGGAGAAAGGCGGCATCTTGGATTGAATGTAAGACTTAGATTTCGTTTGAATTTGAGTCTAAGGATTGGTGTACTAATAAGAGGATGCTCCATTGAATGACTTTTTAGATGTGTCAAGTGCTCAAGTGATCCATCCTTGTGAAATTTAGAGAAAATGGTGTTGAGTGGTGCGGGAAAGTGAGGATTGTAGGTCTCCTTGAATTCTTTGTGAAATCTAAATTTATCCTTTGAGATTTGGGTAGTGAGACCTTGTTAGTTGTGTAGCCCTTGTTCTTAGCTTTCAATAGAGTCCAAGTTCACTTTGAAATCGGTCCGGAGTCAAAAGTTATGCTCGTTTTTGAATTAGAAATTTCTCGATTACTGTCGGATAGTCCGATGTTGACATCGGAGAAAGTCCGATGTGGACTTAAAGAATTTAATGAAACATCTTTGAAAATGGGTTCTCTCTGGAAATATCGGATAGTCGATGTTGATATCGAGATAGTCCGATGTTCCAATATCGGATAGTCCGATGTACGATATCGGATAGTCCGATATTCACTTGAAATCTGAAATTTACACACAGGGATAGTCAGATGTTCCATATCGGAAGAATCCGATCGTGCTTTTATTCACAAAATTTGAATTTTGAGTGGAGTCGATCTGAGTTTACACATATCGGATAGTCAGATGTTCAACATCGGATAATCAAGATATGTGTCGACCGAGCTTATAACATTAGATTTTTGGAGCCTCTATTTAAAGCCCTCCTCTCCATTTCGAAGTGGGTTTGTTGCTCCACTAGTTTGAAGTGTTCTCCACTTGTTCTTGAGCCCCTAAACACCACTTTACCCTTAGATCTAAGTGATCCCCTTTTGTGTGAAGGGTTGGGAAGAGTTTGAGGTGAGGTGTTAGTGAGTGGGATTTGAGTTGTTGAGCACTTGATTTCATCTCCAAGCTTGTTCTTCGTGAGCATTTGTTACTCTTGGAGGTTGAGGACTCCTGGAGCGACTAGGAGGTCGCCTCTGAGCCACTTAGGAGCTTTGTGTGTGGTTGGCCGTAGGAAGTTTGTGAAGGTTACGATTCCACTTCTCATGAAGAAAGGATCAAGTGGCTGGCGGTGCAAAGTGCAACAGGAGGATAAGGGTTGAGAGAGACCGGCTCAGCGTGACCAAGCCTCAGCCGGGTGAGTGCATGTGTCTGCAACAGGGAGGAAGAGGGTTGAAAGAGACTCACGCAGGTCTAGCAGAGCCGCATCAGCGGAGGCGTGGGATCCCCTCAAGGATCAGAACCGGGTGAAAAATCCTCGTCTCCAAGTTTGCTTTTTACTTTTGCTTTAGTATTTGTTTTTGAATCTAGTAATTGCAGATCTACTTTTCTAGTGAGTTTTTAGCTAGGCCAACTAACTTAATTTGGTATAGGAGTAATTGTTATAGCTAGCCCTCGACTCCTTTTGTTGCTTAGCCTTGCCTAGCTCTAACTTGTGATAAATCGATTATTATAGCTCGATCGGATAATCCGATTGTACATGTCGGATAGTCCAGAGCATCCAAAATCGGATAATCCAGATATCCAAAATCCGGATAGTCCGATCCTTTCTTTGCAAATTAGGTTTTAAATTTATAATTCGCCTATTCACCCCCTCTAGGCGACATCCCTGTCCTTTCAAAGGCGTATACCTGATCATTTCGCCGCATTTAATTCCCTTTGCGCATTAAATGCTTACTGAGGAACGTCGAGTGTCGCTCGAGCGAAAGCGCCTCATGACCTCTCGAACTCCGCCTCGGGCAGTTCAAATTGAGCCATGCGGTATAGAAAAAGCCATAGAACGTGCAGACCTTAAGGTGGCGAAAACAGATAACTGCACGGTTAAGACACAGGTGCGGGTTCCAAAGGCAAAATCCACCAAGTGGATCTCTCTGCCAGACCTCGATGAGGCAAAAAAAGCGGGCGAGTTCCGCCAAGCCTCGGTAGGTCTCTGAGTTGGGTTGGCCAGGCGACCCAATCGCCTTAACTTCGTGTCGAGACCATCACTTCAAACTCTCATGGAGCCCCGAAAGGCAGCGGTAAGTGCGCCCGAGGATTCTGGCTTCTCGGGGTCAATCACTGAGATCGAGTAAAAGGTTTTTATCGTTACTTGCCCAGTAATCGGACACCGGTGCAGGATCGTCCGCTTCGAGAATCGCTTGATCTCGAGGCCCTTTCGGATAACCCGTTTGTAGCTCCACGAGCATGATGTTCGGCCGGCGTATAGCAAACAGCGTTTGCTCACCCCTCTAGGTCCCACCAGAGGCGGCGTGCGTAGGGCCGGCAATGGCCTCTCCTCCGCCAGATTGCTTTCGCGGAGTGAGGACTGGGATGGATGCCCTCGCCTAGCTCAACGTTAAACCGGTCAGACTAACTTTGCGTCTAGCTACGATGACGTAAAGCTAGCCCGACTACACTAATGCAACTCTGACGGTAAAACTGGCAAAACTAACTCGTCTAGCTCTGACGTAAAACTGGCAGACTAGCTTTCGTAGCTACGACGTAAAACTAGCAGAGCTAACTTCGTCGGCTATGGCGTAAAAGCGAGCACTCGGGAGACGAGAACCTCTCGCGAAGAACGCCAGGGTCTCCTACCTTGAGGCCATGGCAGCGATCGACTATGGCGTAAAAGCTGTAGGGTCGAGGATCGCCTAGAGGGGTGAATAGGCATTTTACAAAATTGACGCTCACTAAACAATTACGCTCTAATCAACCCCTATGTCAAAACCTAATCAAATATATATGCGGAGCGATAAATAGAGTTTTAACAATTAAAGCCTAAATCAACTAGGCTCACTAGTGCACTAACTAAATTTAAGTCTCTACACTAGAATTGCTAAATTGAACAATCAATTAATACTAAGCAATTCTAATACATTCAAGCAATTGATAATATGCAAAAGGTAAATACTTGAATGTAAAGAGACAAGGGACAACCGATGTTTTTCGTGGTGTTAGAAACTTCAGGTCTCCCTAGTCCACGTTGAGGCTAGCCACACTTGGACCGGCTCCTCGAGCACCGCCTCTTTCCACTAGTCGTGGTTTTTCACGCTATGCGTAGGCTCAACCCGAACCTTCACAAACTTGTGGGGCTTCTCACCTCGAGAGCTCCCGCGCCACGGCGCCCCCTGCCAGTCTAGGAGTCGGCAACCTCCAAGAGTAACAAGCAGCTCATGGCTCGAACTTCACCGGGCACTGTGAGATCGCTCTCGGTGATCACCAAGTGCAACACATGCACAAGGACTCACTCAAGTGCAACACATGCACAAGAGCCTCTCAAACCACTCACTAATTTGCAACAAATGCAATTAGTCTCACTCTTGAGCTCAAGAACCAAAGGGAGAAGAGCAACACATGCACACAACTCCCACAAACACTCAACAATGCAGCAACCCCCTGCCCAAGCCCCCCAAGGGGGTATATATAGCCCCCACCAAGAAAACTAGCCGTTTGGGGCGTAAACGGCAAAATCAGCATTTTGTACTACCGCCTCATAGGGCAGGTAGTCTGCATGAGCCAATCTGGCTAACGGTCAATATCCGATACTACCGCCCTCGAGGTGCGGTAGAACCGATTTTGGTACTACTCGTCCCACGAAGCGTAGTGCCGCCTTGCCCACCAAAAAAACAACACTGAATTTAGCTACCTAGAACCGCAGCTAGATCAGCGACTTCAGATACTCCCACATTGCCGTAGTACCGCCAAGACAAACAAAGAACACAAACTCGCCACAAAGCTACCGCCAACCAAAGGCCGGTAGTACAAGATTTATGTACTACCGCCTCGGATCTTGATAGTGCTTACCACAGAGAAAATCCAGATTAACTCCAAATCCAATTCTCCAAAAACTAACTTTATTCTTTGAGCCTCATAGATGATTAACACATGATTATACACTGCAAAACACATTTGCACCAAATTAGCTCATGCTCAAGGAATTCAAACCAAATTGAAAAACACATTTAGCAAATCAACACCGAACTTATGTAATCAATCCTCTAGCCATGTAAGGA
>JAYEVE010000671.1:0-93110 GCA_036346375.1 Guadua angustifolia
AATAATGAGCGTAAACGGAGAAAAAAGTATAGGATAGAGTCAGAGAAATATCTCTTTCGATTTAATTATTTGGAAAATATTGGAGACCAAGCTAGAAAACCGAGGTGGAGAAAAAGTCTAGAGGAAAAGGGCGAAAATTATTAGAGATGACAACCTTCTTCTGCCGAGCTTAACACTCTACGCGCTCACGAGTAATAATACATGTTTTAAAAAATAATGTGTTTCTATGCGTCTGTGGAGTAATAATACATGCTTTAAAAAATATTAGAGATCGAGATGGGAAATCGAGGGGAAAAAAGTCTAGAGATAGAGCTGTACATATATTTCTAGTGACAAAAACATTTTTCCCGAGAAAACGGAGAAAGGACCTAGACGTAAAGAGCAAGGACCTGAATGTTACGTTTTTAGACCTGTCCGCTATCCTTAAAAATTAGAAAATGGCTTGTTCGTAATTTGAATTTAACGGGAGGTTCTTTTCAGAAATGGCGACGAGGACCCGAACGCTAATTTAGAGGAAAAATCTTCCTCTCACAAAAAAATCGCTGAAGGATCTATTCAGTAATTTACAAAGGACTAAATCACGAGAAAATTTTTTGAGCCGAGCCGGCCGACCGGCTCGGCTCAAACCGTTGTGAGGCCGGCCATCTTTCTAGCTTTAGTAAGGGCATTACTAGGAAGATAAGCGCAGCGCACGCCGTGTGCGCGAACGCAAAAACGAATTTTTGTTTTTTTTTTTGAGAAAAAACAGACTGAGATATATTTTCTAGTTTTTTGGAGGGCCTTTCGGATTTTTGTTTTTTGGAAAATGGACCAAGGCATTTTTTTTAAATCTTGGTAGGATCTTTTCACCTTTTTCTTGGGAAAATAGATCAGAACGGAAAAATAGGCAAAGTCGTAGTTTCTAAATCTTCGGAGGATCTTTTTTGTGGTGGCACTAATACTCTCTAAGGTCCTCAGAACCTCTCAACTTTAATACATAGTATATATTTTCTCGGGGAAACGGAGAAATGATCTTCTTTTACCTAATCTAACACTTTATACATTCACCCATCAATAATATATGCTTCAAAAATGCTATACATCAAATTGCAAAAAAAACTATAAAGATACAAACGTACACATATTTCTCACTCCGTAAAATATCGTAAATCGAAGTTACGGGGAAAAAAATAGAGAGATTGAGTTGTAGAAATATCTCTTTCGATGAATTATTTGGAAAATATTGGAAACCGAGCCTAAAACAGAGGTGGGAAAAAGTCTAGAGGAAAAAGGGTGAAAAATATTAGAGATAACAACTTTCTTTTGTCGAGTCTAACACTCTACGCGCTCACCGAGTAATAATACGTGTTCTAAAAAATATTAGAGATCGAGTTGGAAAATCGAGTTAGGGAAAAAGTCTAGAGATACATGCTTCAAAAATCCTATAGATTGAATTGGGAAAAAACTATAAAGATACAATCAGACATATTTTCACTCAAAAATATCGTAAACGAAGTTACGGGAAAAAAATAGAAACATAGAGTTGTAGAAATATCTCTTTCGACGAATCATTGGGAAAATATATATGCTTCGAAAATACTATAGATCGAATTGAAAAAAAACTATAAAGATACAAACGTACACATATTTCTCACTCTGGAAAATATCAGAAACCGAGTTACGGGAGAAAAAATAGAGAGATAGAGTTGTAAAAATATTTCTTTCGACGAATTATTTGGAAAATATGGAAACCGAGGTGGGAAAAAAGTCGAGGAAAAAGGGTGAAAAAATATTAAAGATGACAACTTTCTTTTATCGAGCCTAACACTCTACGCGCTCACCGAGTAATAATACGTGTTCTAAAAAATATTAGAGATCGAGTTGGAAAATTGAGTTGGGAAAAAAGTCTAGAGATACATGCTTCGAAAAATCCTATAGATCGAATTGGAGAAAAAACTATAAAGATACAACCGTACACATATTTTTCACTCCGGAAAATATTAGAAACCGAGTTACGGGGAAAAAATAGAGATATAGAGTTGTAGAAATATCTCTTTCGACGAATTATTGAAAAAATATTGGAGATCGAGCTGGAAAACCTAGGTGGGAAAAAAGTCTAGAGGGAAAAGGGCGAAAAAATATTATAGAAGACAACTTTCTTTTGTCGAGTTTAACACTCTACGCACTCACCGAGTAATAATACGTGTTCTAAAAAATATTAGAGATCGAGTTGGAAAATCGAGTTGGAAAAAAAGTCTAGAGATAGAATTATTAGAGATGACAATTTTCTTTTGTCGAGCCTAACACTCTACGCGCTCACCGAACAATAATATCGAAAATATTTTTCTCGGGAAAAACGGAGAAAGGACTTAGACGTAAGGAGTAAGGACCTATTTGTTACGTTTTTGGACCTGTCCGCTATCCTGAAAAATTAGAAAAAGGTTTGTTCGCGATTTGAATTTAACGGAAGTTTTTTTCGTAAAATAGCGCACGAAGGACCCAAACGCGATTAAGAAAAAAAACCTTCCTCTCACAAAAAATCGCAGAGGACCTATTCGTAATTTGTAGGAACCTATCCGTAATTCGAAGAAATGGAGGAGGGTTTTCGCAAATGCGCGTACGGCGACACGTGATATGGGTCTCCTTCCGGCAATTCCATAGAGTATAATATAGGTAGGATATTATGCATGATCCTAGATCTCTGCCTCTGCAGGATTGAACAATCATTGCGTGCAACTCGTGAGGTGATAACAAAATGCCGTGCGAACGTAGTATTCGTTTTGTCTAGAGCATGTCGAAGCTATTTTTAACTATGAAAGCAAGTATTTACGTAATGATACTTCCAAAAATGTTCTTGTTCTCGCAAACAAAAAGATCACGTGGCACCCATCCATCCTATGATCGAAACTATATATGATACTTGATAAACTCTTGAAGAGCTATCCAGATGAAAACATGAACCGGAGGTATTACAAGAAAAAAAGTTGTTTATGTTGCTTTTTCAAGAAGTTCTCAACCAGTTCCCCATTTTGAGAGGTGTCCAATTTCAATGAATTTGCCCTATATTAAAGCTTTATTCAGTTCCACCGTAAGCAGTATGTTTTGCTGATCATAATCACAAACCTCACCAACTGCCGCTGCTACTAGTGCCACGACTCACCACGTCATCGGGCTAAAGTAGTGGATGCACTTCTCAATCAGTCTACACTAGTTCAATGCCCGTGCGTTGCTACGAAAAATAAAATTGGTAACGAAACATAAAGATTAAGCAATAAAAGAAAATTGTACTACAAGATCAAACATCTATTTCTTTCAATTACAAAAGTTTGTATGATTTCTCATTAAAAAATGATGAATAGGGGCATTCATCCCAACGAGGTGTTCTTTAACACAATAATGGGCATACTGTGCAAAGAAGGAAGGTTTGTACAAGCCCAAATTCTCTTTGACTTGATGGTGCGTTGCAAAGAAAGCATATATGGTTCTCTCGCGATGGAATGAGCGCGGCGCGGGGGAGGTCGTGGATTCTCTCTCGCGGCCAGGCCACGCTTGGTGCCTTCCATGGCGTAGATCGCGAGTTCGCTCCGTGTCGCCGTGGATGCGGTGATCCCGGCCGGCTTGAAGGGAATTATTGTTCTTCAAAGAATGTCTAGATTGACGATCCGATCGTGCAAAGTCTGCAAATTAGAGGCGCAGCCGCCGAGGAAGCGGCGGCTCAAGGACGAGGGGTTCGCCCAAGGGTAACGGCGAAAAATGCCAAAGGATGCGAGGTATTATCTCTAGCTCCTTGAAGTCTCAATGCATGATCTTCGCCCATGTATCGCCGCCGATCGCAATGCAGATCGGTGGCGGGTCGATCTATCTCTTTGTGAGGGCGGCGGCCGCCGCTTGCAACGATGGCGCCGAGGCGGCGATCGCTCCATGTTGGGCGGGTTGTGCGGATCGGGCAAGATCGTTGGTTTCTTCCAATTGGGGAGAGGGAAGGATTCGGATGAGGCGACGCCATGGCGGTCGTGCTCATTCCAAATCCTCTTGCAGAATGCCGGTTTTGTTCCCGAGTCCAATCTCAGCAATGTGCAACCGGATGCGCAGATATTGGGCGATTTATGCTTTAAGAATCAATTTAAAGCGCTCATGGCGGCGGAACGCGGTGCTGGTGGTGATCGATTTAATGGTCGCAGCTATGGTGGTCTTCGCCCCCAAGATTTCAAGTTGGTGGTCATGGACGATATGGAGTCCGTGATCGCGCTCAAGATTTTGAGGGGCGCAATGATTCAAATAGCCGCTGGTGTTCTTGGTGGTGGCGCCCGAATGTTGGAAATCCAGGGCCGCCGGATTGTGGCGCCGAATGTTGGAAACCAGGGCCGGATTGCTTACGAGAAGATTCGATGATGTTTTCGCTAAGCAATTCAATGAAAAGGGGAGAGCTCTGCGATCCAGCCGGTAGCAATCAAGACTTCTTTTTTTCTTTTTTGTTTTGTTTAAGGACTGTGTGCTTTTGTTAGCTGAGGCCGGAGAAATTTTAAAGACTTGTATCATCTTGATGTAATGTTCTTGAAATTAATAAAATCTTCCTTCATCTAAAAAAAGAAAGCATATATGACACACAACTGATAAGAGGAGAGTTTTCTTAGGTCTAGCGTCCAAATGTCCAAGAAGTTCAGAAGTAATTGTATGGCCATTAGCTTGGACACAACTGATAGAACACGATCCGGCATGATTTCTTCAAAATTTCACAGTTGTTTAGGTCTTAGTGTCGAGATGGTCTTCAGGGACCATGAATGACAGACAGGCTTCAGTCTCCAATGTATGCAAGGAGGGCTAAGAAATAGCACATGAAACGCCAAGCATCCTGGAAGATCCCTATACAAAGTAGTCTTGCTGCACAACAGTGATGCAGTCATAGGGAAGCGACTCATCCTCTTTCTGTTTCCCTATATCACCATTTCCTTGGATGTGCCAATATATCTTTGGAGGAGAGGCGTATATAGGTCTGCAGTGATATACAGAAAAAATTGATTTTAGTTCACAATTTGGAGGAAGATATTTGTAACATCATTCACCAAACTTCACAAGCATCTACCTGCAGATGGAGTTTGATCAGGTTCTCTAGTAGAATGTAGCACAACAGTACTGGCAAGAACTGTAAGAAATCCACAAAGCCCAGAGGCAATACTGCTTGCACTCTGCCTAGACCAGTCCTGAAACAGAAATTCACTAACAGATTAACACTACACTGAGAATACTGGGCATATACTAAAGTTTTCATATTTTGCTCACCTTGAACATTATGGCACTCGCTAAAATAGTGAGGATTGTAAACATGGCATAATAGATCAGAGAGACAACTGCTGTATTGAAAGTATCTAGTGCCTGAAAATTTAGCATGACACACAACAATGCCAAAATTATATTAGATACTAATTGAGATGTAACCTCTCAAAATATTTGTCTTTTTCACTAACGTAGACAAACATTGAAATTAAGTACTGCAATATCACTCAAGTAAGGCTATACTAAATGAGTCTATGTAAATGTGAATATGTGATCAGCTGAACCTCTCAGACAATTTTTGTAAGGAACTTCTGGCACAATTTGCATAGAGCATACTTTTCATTTTGTTATGGATGTACCGTTGAGTGAGAATTGGAAGATTAACATGCCTCTTTTTCATGTATACTGATCAAGCATTGGGTGTACCTTGTTCAGATAAACTAATTGAATAACTATGCATGTTGTTGAAACCACTGCAAACAGCCATGTCTGGAAATAGCCGGCCTGGTTTATGCAATGCACAATATAGCCGGCCTGTAAAGCATAATAAAGTTCAACTTGAACTTTTAGTATAAAACATTCAACAACTGCAAATATAATGCATTCAATAAGAAACTCAGGATGGAGCATCTCATATAATACTTCAACAAGTGCACATATCATATATACATCTATATAGTAAAAGAAAAATGAGCAAGCTTTCTATTAACGATTGAAATTTAGCATGTCAGTATTATCCTTTCACATGTGGAAGCTTGGAACTGGTAAAATGCCATGTATTTGTATTAGGAGCAGAATGGCATATCCATGTAGATACTTTCAACCAATCCTGTGCAGGGTATCTTTATTTTGCATTTAAAATATCTCATTTCACAGAATAATCAGCATTTCAAATATCCCATTCCCACATCGAATTATGTGTGGTCCTTATGCACAGTTTTGTTATTATATTATGTCAACAAAGCGTTTTGTAGACTTAATCACATGGCCTAAGGCTTCATTGCTTCATTTTTCAACAGACACAAAATCACGTGTGGAGGATGTTCGGAAGAAAATGAACAGTAGTTTACCTGCTAAGATGCCCAAACCTGCAATGAATAAGCTCAATACAGCAGCGAAAGAAAAGAGTTCAGGATACATTCTTTTTGTAGATTTTACAAACTCATCCACAGAGGAATCTATAACATGCTTGAAATTCACAGACTAAACAAACCAAGTCAGTACTGCTATGGCTAGTCAAACACAAAAAACAAGAATTCACTACACTACAAAGAACATGAAATATAAACTGCAGAGAAAAAAGATATATCAAGAAACATAGGAAGTTCCTCTTTTGTTTGAAAGCAAAAAAAATGCGAGGTTTGAATTACTCAGCTAATTTATTGGCTCTTTACTGATAATTAGCAATGGGAGGATTGAATTGATGAAAGGATACAATTTCCTCCGTGATTTCAATCAAGAGTAACTCGGGTTTTTATGAGTTCTGCAAAGATACACTTGTTGTATCCTTTCATCAATTAATTTTTATATGGATACCGTCATGAGTCTCTACTCGCCTAATTTATTGGCTCTTATCGATAATTAGCATCAAAGGTATACCCCATCGAAAGTACATAAGTAGCAAGGTGCAAAGATGAGTTATGTAAGGACAAAGGAAAAGCATATGCACATCGACAAATATCGATTAAGAATTACATGGCAAGATATAGAGAGACTCATGACAGTTTGAAAACACAGGCAAGACACAAAAAATAAGGTAGTCAACGATCCAAGATAAAATGCTTACATACTCATTTGCTAGAGAACTTCAGGAGATCATGATACATACACAAAAGGAGGAACTGCTCAACTAATAATGGTGGTTCTGTGGTTTCAAAAAGAAAAAGAGTGACAATTCATATGTATTCAAACTAACATCAAGATTCAAAGATGTATGATATTTCTCGAGCCGTTAGAATTGTTGTACTCAGACAAGATTTCAAAGATCAACAACTATTGATAATTAGCATCAAAGGTATACCCCATCGAGTACATAAGTAGCAAGGTGCAGAGATGAGTTATGTAGTTTCTACCCGGCGCCTTCTACCCGCAGCTTCTTCTACCCGCACATAAGTAGCAAGGTGCCGAGCAATGCCAAGCAACATCAACTCTAGCTTCTACCCGCAGCTTCAAAACATGCCGTGATTCACGTGCACCTTCCCTTGTCGTTAAACACAGTGAGCACTGTTTAGCACTACAAGCAATCAAACAGTCTACATAAAAAAATGATTCTTCATAAAAGGGTAAAGAATCCACAAAGAAATGCATTAAAAGATTAGCAAACACCATCTTATAATACATGATAACCTAAAAGGACCCTACAAGACCGACACGATCAGATAGAGAATTTGATATTACTAAACAACTACTTGTTTTTTTAAATGATAAAATATCAATAAAAACCACATGAGAAAAGGGAAAACAGAGCACATACTTGTTCTCAAGAAAGCAGCACCACCAAAGAGGGATTGCCTAATGCATTTGAAAACAACAAAAGAAACTTAGAATAAATAAAAAATATATCAAGATATTGATAAAATCATAAATACTCCTCTAAAGTAAATAAACCTAGAGGCCTCAAAGAGTCAAAAGACAATTTTATGAAACATATTGAATGTCGATTGCTAGTTTATCGACTTTCTAACAAATTCAAAGACCAAGATATATACAATATCAAAGGAGGATTCCAAGCTTTCAGAGATTCAAAAAATAAGGGATAGGGGTCTGAACCAAATTAAAGAGAACAAGATCTAGATGACATTCTACTATTATAACCACTCATTACACACATCAATTTAAAGTAATTCTCTTATCCGCTTTTTCAAAGATGTACTTGTCCAAAGCGTAACTATCATTTATTCCTTGTGACAACTTTAAACAACCTCATAAACACATTCTCGATGATATTAAAATGTTTACTCCATACACATCACTCATTCCACATATGGTATGCAATAGGGAACGAGATGGAAGTGGTTTCCAAACAGTAAAATACCAAATGAAACCTAAAGGTGATCATCACTGGCTAATGATATAAACCTACCCTGAATAGGTAGACATTGTAACTTGTATTATGCCCTTTGGTTAAGCATGAGCAACGTGCAATCATTCAACAAAGAAACAACAATAACCTTAGAATATTAATTAGGTGTTTCGTTAATCCGCTAAACAGTACAATCCAAAACAATGTAACAAGTCATTATTAATTTCAGACAAAGATAAAACATGCACATGGCAATGTACATATTGCAAACAAACAAAAAACACGTATATTGATTTTCCCATATAAATAGTTAAATACACCTATTTGACATTAATCATAGATCGCTTAACAGAACGACACAACGCTGGCATATAATAGAACAAAAATAGGATGCATGGACATGCTAAAGTGTATTGTCCATAAGCCAATTTACAAAGATGCACCAAATGATTAAATTAATTTCTAAAGAATTTCAAAAGCAGAGTAGAAAAGTAACAAAAGAAAAGGCTAAACATCACATACCTATCCTTTACAGTAACTTTCATCGATCGCCACCGCATTAGAGCGAGGTTTCAGATTCGCCGTGGTCGCCACCGCCTCGCCAAAGACTTTCGTCTCGCCGCTTCCCTCTTTTAATCGCCATCACATTCTCGTGCATGTCACTTAACAACGCCAACTCGCATGACATTTGCAATCACAGGACTCGATGCACTGCACAATTGTAATGCACACCACCAAGAGAAAAAGGATTTAATTTCTACCATGTTATCGTGAACTTATTGCATATCAAATTATCAAATCAAACTAACAAAATGATAATAAACACAAAGCAACATAGTACACAATCATGTATCACTTTGCATGGAGATATCTCTTATAAGGTTTGCAAACACCACTTGATTAACTAACACTGCTCCACTCATCGCCGCTATTGGTCGCAAGGCATGGCAATTGACGGTAATCCGATCAACACAACTGTGAGAAGGAAATGTATAACAACCTCGCTTTCTTCAACATAGGTAGGAGATGGTTCGAGCCTCGATTGACTTAGAACGAGGAAGTAGCTTCAACTTGGGCCTCTCGGCAACTCCTCGCTCTCCCTCCACAACCCCGCCTTCATGCGACACAGCCTCATCGGTCCGCGCCTCTCCATGCCACCGTTTAGTTCTTCGCCCCAACCGACCTTGGCCTCTCAATCTCAAGTGAGCTATGTGGGTCTCCGACACCGGGCCGACACAGTGCCGGGGATGAGGGCTGGACAATGCCACCTCCCGGAGATCACCTTCTCGGCTGGCCTGCCGCGCGCGCGTGTCGCCGACCAGATCCGCCGTGGTCGAGTGGGACCAACCGACGCTGCTGCCAGGCTACCTCCTCGGCCCCCACGCTGCCCTGCATCCGGATTCGGCGGGGCCACACGCCGAGGGGCGAACGACGGGCGAGGAAAGCCGTCGGCCGCGTGGCGGCTCAAGGCGCGGCGCCATCCTCGCTGGCGGGCAGTTTACACGGACGGATTGGTGAGGAAGGAAGGCACATGGCCGAGTCGCCGCAATGAGGGAGCAGGGGAGCGCGGGTGGGCGGATGCTGCAAGGCGGGGACGGGAGGCCACTGGTGGTCCGTGCTGTCGCGGAGTCGCGAGAACGAGAGGGAGCTGGCCACCGGGATGAGGGTCGGGGCAGCGGGAAGGTGGGGTTAGGGTTTGGGAACTTACACACCGGGGCGGAGGGGAGGGGAGCTCTTGAGGGGAGATTGGGCGAGGAGGCTAGGGCGCCATGAGGACATTAGGGCGAGGAGACGAGGAGGCCGAGGAGCGCGAGGAGATTTGGGGCGAGAGCGATGTGTACCTCGTGTGGAGTGAGAGGGGTTGGGGTCGGAGAGTGGGCCCATGGACGAACGGACCGCCGCCACCAACTATCGCTTATAATAGTAGAGATCTGGCTGCAGACCACCGTGGCCTCAGAGGTGGGCATCGTGGCCGCCACATATCCGGTCGGTTCACCGTGCCATTCTATTTTGACTCGACTTACTTTCGGCGAGTTTAAGCATAATCTATTTGTGATTGTGCCTACTTTATACCGCGCCGATCTAGATCCTATCCAAGGAAATTTACCTCTATGCTAGCAACTGCATTAGCGAGAGGCATGAACATCTTTATCAAGTCATACCTTGTATCACTACTACAATGAGGCTTATATCGAGACGACGATTACGACGGTTTTGAAAAACCGCTCGTGATATGGAACATCACGCATTTGCTATGTACTCAAACCGTCGCTGTAGATATCATGATTTATTTTATATTACAAACCGCCTATGATGTAAGAAATATCACGACGGTTTCTAAATATAACCATCTGTGATGGCTACAAGATTCATTACGACGGTTTTTAAGTAAAACCGCTCAGGAAATCATCACTGACGGTTATATAACACAATCGTCTGTAATATCTATAGTACTCATTATGCATTATATTTAGAAACCGTATGTGATATTTCTTACATCACAGACGGCTGTAATATAAAACCGTCTATGATATCTCACGTATAAATAGAGCCTCCAGCCACTTCGTTTATAGGATTTCGGTTTCTATCCTGAGACTAGCGTCTGTGGAAGTGAGGCGATTTTGTGAAAGAAGACCATTGATTTTGAAGGGTGATATTAGATTCATTTGATTTTCGTGATCTAAGGTTAGTAATAAGTTCTAATTGCATGCATCCAATTCAATATCTAGGTTGGTTAGGAGAGAATTAATTTAAAGATTGTTTGATTAGATCTGGCTTGTAGCTGGATCCATATGTTATTTGTGATATTTGGTTTAGTAATGTGTTTTAATTGCATTATATTCAAAATCTAGCTTGATAAGGAAGGAATTTGATGATTTTTTTAGATCTAGCTTGTAGAACCATGTGTTGGTTGTTTGATGTAAGGTTAGCTAGTAATGGTTCTATGTGCATAATATTATATTCGATCATGATGTAGCTAGCTAGCTTGGTAAGGATAGAATTTAAAGATTGTTTAGATCTAGCTTATAGATCAATTCAAGTCTTTTGGTGATCTAAGATTAGTAATGGGTTCTAATTTCATTATTATATTGAAGATTAATTTGAATTGTGTTAATTATTTCTTTGTGATGTAATTAAGGTATGTAATTGCATAATTAGTTTAAGAATGTGTGCATACGCACTACACCTGGTGCACTTAATATTTAACACTAAGTGTTACATGTGTAGCGAGATGGATCGAAGTCGGATGTACCGAGAACCGTGATTTAGTGTTAAGTACCTTAATGGCGCTCCACTTTTAAAAGAGCAGCAGAGGAGGATATGTTTAATAAGGAGGTGCAATTCATGTCATGTCCGTGCATTGATTGCGTAAAATCAAGATGTTTCAAACTCAGCAGGTCGAAGCACACTTGATCTTGAGGGGTTTCAAAAGGGCTATACATGTTGGACCACCATGGCGAAGAGCATAATATACGTGAAGCAAGACAAGTAGTGTTAATATCGTCGACAAAGTCAATGATATATCGGATGATCATATCGATTTAAGCCCGATGAGGACAAAGTTGCGAGGATGACAATTTGGATCGATGTCGCACGATGCGTATGAAACCTTGATGAGTGGGAATATGGAAAGTTCTGTGGCTTGATGGAGGACTCTGAGAAACCTTTGTTCGCAGGGTGAAAGTTGAAATACACAAGGTTATCATCCGTGCTTGAACTACTCAAATTGAAGGCAAGCAACGGTTGGTCCGATAAGAGTTTCACAACGTCTATACGCCTTTTGGCTGATATGCTTCAGAGGGAAACGAAGCGCCGACAACCACCTACAAAGCCAAGAAGGTTCTTTTTCCTTGGGAGTGGAAGTAGAAAAAATACATGCATGTCCAAACGATCAGATCTGTGCATCGCAAAGAGTACACAAACTTGCATATATGTCCGTGTGCAACGATCCCTAGTACAAGCGTAAGAGTCATTCAGATGATGATGGTGAGAGCATTGAGGTGAAAAAGGACCTCCTGCTAAGGTGGCATGGTATCTGCCAGAATTTCGCTTGAAGTGTTTGTTTGCTAACCCAAAGGAGGCAAAACTGTTGCGCTGGCACTTTGAGGAGCGAAGAATGATGGAATGCTAAGGCACCTGCCGATTCCATCCAAGAGAGAAAACATCGATAGGAGCTTTCAAGAATTCGGTGCGGATCTCGAGAAATATAAGGTTTGGACCGAGTAGCTTGGAATGAATCCTTTCGGTAACATGAGCAATTAAGATAGCACTTGGCCCGTAGAATTCTATATTTACAACCTTCCTCCTTGGTTGTGTATGAAGCGGAAGTACATTTTGTTGTCTATGCTTATCCAAGGACCAAAATAACTCGGGAACGATATTGATGTGTACCTAGCTCCATTGGTGGAAGATCTAAAACACTTTGTGGGTTACTGTGGTACACGTATGGGATGCGCATAAACGAGAGAACTTTACTTTGCATCGCTTGTTGTTCTCGCACCATAAATGATTACCCCGCCTTGTTAACCTGCTGTGCCGTAATACAAAAGGAACCAAAGCCTCGCCGGTTTGTTTCAGATAACAAGCAAGTAAATTTGTAAGTATAAGGGCCGCTGCTCTCCTTGAATGGTTAGACTAAAGGAGTCCAAGATGTATACTGGTTCGGGCCGAATATCCCTACGTCCAGTTCGTGGTGGTGGTTTTGTATTGCTCGAGGTGCGGTAGACTACACTGGATTACAAGCAGGAGCTAAGGACAGGCCCTTAGCGCTCGTCCGAGTGGAGGGGCTCGGAAATGTTCGTTGTATGTTTGGCTTGCTTGAGATCGGATGTGTTCGCTTAAGTCTGATGGTGGACTCGATTGCGAATGCGGATAATAATGCCCTTCCTTGAGGGCCCTGCCTACCTTTATATAGACGAAGGGGGCATGTTACACGGGAGTTTGGAGAAAAAATGGTAGGGTATGCTACTCCCGGAGTCCGGCCTCCGGCCTTGATGATCGACAGTCCTGTTTATCCTACGCCGGTTGGTAGACACAACGGCAGCTGCCTCGTCTTGAAGGTGCGACCGCCTCTCGAGTGCTTGTCGATGCTTACGCCGCCACGCTGTGCTCCGTATCGCTTTGGGACGGAGCGCGTCTCTCCATCAGGCGTGACGGGTGAAGAGATTTGCTTGACTTCGTGGCCTCGACCACCTTGGGAAGGAGCCACCTACCCTAGCATGGCCGCTGGCCCATGGGGCAGTGACTCCGCTTGAGGTCGGCCGCGACGTCGCGAGGTCGCCGAGTTGGAGGTCGTTTGGGATCCGACCCGAGGCCAAGTCGAGCTCAAGGGGCGCCCGACCCGTGGCTGTGTCTGAGCTCATGGAGGCGTCCGACCAGTGGCTGGTCGGAGTTTACGGAGCGTCTGACCCGAGGCAGTCTCGACCGCTTCTAGCGGCCTCGAAGCGAGGCCGAGGGTCCTTTAGGCCCACGAGGCCTAGAGCCGGCCCAAGACGGATCATTTGGTGTTCCAACCAATATTTAGTGATAATCCCATCTATGAGGGACGGAGACTTTGGTAATACCCTTTCTAGCACCCTACATCGCCGGTTTTGCCGCCATGTCCGCATCACGACCGACAGAGAGATGATCTTGAAGTAGATGTATACCTTGGTCAGGTACCCCAGTATAAGTATTCGTCAAGAGTTCTCGGCCATCCTCAAACGCTATGCGTTCGTGATGGACCCATCGCTTCGGGCGGCGCGATCTCCTCGTATGCATGGCGATGCTTGACTTCTGCGCCCCATTTATTGGGAACCGTTCGGCTTCCACGCCTCTAGCATATATAAGAGTGATGCAGTGGCTGGAGTTGGAGGAGTCATTCGCCTTTAAGATTTTCGACCGCTCTCCGACACTTGGCTTCTCCCATGGCTTCTTCCAAGAACGGAACCTTGGTGTTCAGCTTCGGAGACGACGACGCGCTGGCGCCCGCGGACGAGGAGGCCACTTTCGCGGAGCTTTGGGAAGACCTTGAGCTCGCCCAGGCGGAATGGGCCGAGCAAGACGCCGTTGCCCTCGACGTCGCCGCCGTTGATGTGCTGATTCATGCTGTCCTGAAGCTCGTCAAGGCTAGGGATGCCCTCATCGAGGCAGTTCGGCTCGCGCAGTGCTTAGAGTGTTGCGCCGTCTTGATGTCTTCAAGCTAGTTTGTATATGGTGCGAGTAGCAACCGCATGTAACTCGTGCACCACACAAATGTTACTAGCTTTTGTCTGATGAGTGCTTCTGCCCATGTGATCTCTCAGATCCTAGCCACAATGCCGCGTAGCGAAGCAACGGGTCCCTTGGGGTGGTCGTCTCGGTTGGCAGGTCGGAGAGCTGGTCGGGGGGTTACTTTGGTCGATGAAAACCCGACCCAGTCGGTCGATTTCGTCCAGGTGCGCGCGAGCACACCCGGTGGGTGTAGCCCACAAGCAGGTCGGAGAGCTGGTTGGGGGGTTACACTTGCTAGCTGAGACCGACCGACTGGGTCGGGGGGCCTGGCTCGACACCGCTTCGATCGGCGTGAACGCCCAGATGCCTTTAGACAAGGTTCTGGTGTCCGCGTGCTAGTTTTACGTCATAGCTGGACGCGGTCTTAGTCGGCAGGGATGCCTAGATGCCTCCAGCGAGGTTCCGGTTTCTGAGTGCTCGTTTTACGTCGCAGCTAGACGCGGCCTTAGTCGGCAAGGATGCCCAGATGCCTCAGCGAGGTTCTGGTTTCCGAATGCTCGTTTTACGTCGTAGCTAGACGCGGCCTTAGTCGGCAAGGATGCCCAGATGCCTCAGCGAGGTTCCGGTTAATACTCGCTTTACATCATAGCTGGACGTGGCCTTGATCGGCAAGGATGCCCAGATGCCCCAAATGAGGTTCTCGCTTCGAATGCTCATTTTACGTCAGAGCTAGACGCGCCTTAGTTTGGCAAGCGATGCCCGATGCCTCGGCGAGGTTCTCGCTTCCGAATGCTCATTTTACGCCGTAGCTAACGCGCTTCTGAGGCTAGTTTTACGCCGGAGCTAGGTGGAGGGCGTCCGTCCCGAGTCCTCGTCTGGCGAGACTATCTACGGGAGGAGTGGCCGTTGTCTGTCCCACGTATACGCCTCGTCCACAGGTGTGGGACCTGGAGGGGGTGAGTAAGCGTGTGTTTACCATGCGTCGGTTTGAACACCGTGCTCGTGGAGCTACTAACGGGTTATCTGAGTGGGCCCTGGAGATCCCTCCCAAGGGGGACCTTTTTCCGAGCAGACGGTCCCTGCATCGGGCGTCCGACCCGCTAGGGGTGACCCATAAAAAACCTTTATTTACTATATCCCGTATCGGTCCCCGAGCCGTCCGCCGACCCGGGGCGCAGCTGGCTACCACCCATCGATGGGCTCCGCGGGAGAGTGTGAAGTATGGTCTCGGACACGAGTTAAGACGATTGGGTCGTCCGCCGACCCAACTAGAGACCCACTAGGGGTTCGCCTTGTCCTCGCCCCTTGCTCATTTTGTGCCGAGAGACCCTGAATCCACTCGGTGGATTAGGGCTTTGGAAACGCAGCGCCAATCGGTCTGGCGCGAGCTATCGAAGCTCTTTCGCCACCTCGAGGCAGTGCGGCCGGTGGACTTTCATACTGTTTGCCCGCTTGATCCAGCCCGAGGCGAGATCGAGAGGTTATGGGTGTTCGCCCAGAAGCGGTGCCCGCGTCCCTGGCCGCATTTAATGTGCGTGGCGGAATTTAATGTGAAGTGAAATGATTGGGGTCCGATGCATATTACCAGCGGCGTGGCGTGGTGTGGTCAGTCCGACGACGGGCGACACTTTATCCGAGACGAGGTCCACTTAACTGGCATCCGCTCGGTCGGTGCGCGTTCGGCTGGTGCCTGTTCGACGCCTATAAATTCGGCTACCGGGGTGCTCGGCGAGTTGTTGAGCTCGCTTTCCCCGTCTCCTCGCCTTCTCGCCTTCGAGGAAAGAAAAACAAAAAGAGCGAGGTTTCTTCTTCACCTTTGGAGATGATGTGGTAATCGAGACCATCGCTGGCCATCCACAGGACGCAAGTTGATGGGCCTTCGCCTCTCGTCGCGCCCGGTCAGCCTTTTTCGCCGAGGCGGTAATCAGTTCGGCCCAGAGCCGAAACCGGCGGGTCGCTACGGCCTTGCCCGGCGGTGTCCTTCCGCCCCCGCTGCCTCGCGTGTTTTAATGCGAGGGGGAGGGAAAGGACACATCGCGTCGTGCTCGGGGTGGATTTAATGCGCGTGCGGCTTCCTACCCGACGTGGTGCTCGCTTGGCCTGCTCCGCCCCGCCATTATAAATACGACATGGGGGGCGGAAGAGCAACCACGCCTGGCCATTTCTTTTGCCTCTCCATCTCTCCGCGCCCGTTTCCAACCCTTTGAAGAGCAGGATGACGAGCGGAGGGCGAGATGTCGCCGGCGATCGAGGGCGGCAAAGACCCCGCACCGATGTCGGGTCGTCTCGCTGCCACGACGAGGGCAGCTGTCCTTGCCCTCGCCGACCTTCCGTGATCCGAATCCTCTTCCGGAGTGAGTCTTCTTTGTTTGGCCTCGGATGGTTTTGATTTTGCTTTTGCCGACGTTGGGTTGTTTCCTCCTTCTTCCGGCGCCTCGCCTGTTCAGTTACCGCCGCAAGGCCGCTGCGTAATTCTTCAAGGTCGATATGAAGAGCACAAACCGTAATAGCGGTGTCCGTGATAGATGCATTCAATAATACCGCTTAGGTTGACGAGGAGCTCCTACTATGGGTTCATAGAGGAGATATGGGAGCTCGACTCACGACTTTTCAAGATTCCCTATTTCGGTGTCGTTGGGTCCACCTCCAAAGACGTGAAGGTTGACAAGAATGGCATCACTACTATGGACCTCGAACGCGTGTTCGGATACCAAGATGAACCATTCGATTTCGCTAACCAAGTTGTTCAAGTCTTCTATGTAAACGACTCGTCCAATAAGAAGCACCACGTAGTTCTTCAGGGAAAAAGGAGAATTGTCAGAGTTGAGAATGTAGTAGATGAGGAAGAGTACAATCAATTTGATGAGTTGCCACCTATTGGAAATGACATCCTAGTCCTAGAAGAACAACATGAGGAAGCAAGCTACACACGCATCGATCATCATGAAGGGCTAATTTTCATACAAAAGAATAAGCATGTGGAGTAGTTATGAGAAGGGTGCATTGTCATCATGTTTACTAATTTTCATGTGTAATAATATTACATTAATGCTATTGTAAGGATGATACGACCCATCATGCTTTGTACATATGATTGTGATGATCTTTGTAGGTAGCTTGTGAAGCATCCAATTATATCAAAAGAGATACATGACGTTTATAACATAACAATCAGGATGTAAAGATTATCTGACGCGTTATATTATATAACCGCTCGTGATAATTAACATCACTGCATCGTTATGTTATAGAACCGCTCTGTGATATAATCTCCTATATATATCCCCGTGACGCAGACCTTATTCACAATGCGCCAAACCCTAACCCTCAGGACATTTTGTCTCCTGGCTGCCTCCCCTCTCACACGTGCTCATGTGCCTCCTCTCTCGCCCCTCCCCAAAGATCGACCTCCCCCTGTCCTCCCCGCATCGACCTCCCCTGTCCTCCCCGCACCAGATTGTTTGCTTTCCCTCATCGAACATCTCTCGAGTGTTGTTCCGCAGTGAGTAAAATTTTCAGATTACTCTTTTCTTGTTCTATTGCCAGTGAGGTTGAGATTGGTATTGCTCTGTGATGATACTAGGGTAGAATTGATATTGACAATTTATTTTGAGAATAAGGCCTTAAACTAATAGAGTCACATGCATTAGAAGCTGTGATTATTTCACCGTCAGAAAGTCAGATTGTTAAATCCTATTCAGTTTCATTGCTTATCTGTAACCATTGCGCTCTGTTTATTGTTCGGTTAGCTTGTTCATTTAAGCTTTCAGAGTGCTACTCGCTTAATCGACTCGCTAATTGAATCTCGTTGTCAAAAGTAATAACTGCAGATTTTAAGTTCTTGGTATTGATTAGTTACTTCTTTTGTTGGTTGGTTGCAATAAGCAAAATTGGACCTGATTAGTATATCTCATTTATACTAGTCTAGTTTCATACTGTTTCAATTTAATCTAGGACTTTACATAACAAAGGAATCTTGATATCAATTCTATTTGTGCATGTTAAGGTGGTAAGGGTTTGAGACCTTATTCACTCAATTTGTTGTCTTGCCCATTCATGATTAAGGTTGAAGATTTATAATCTTCAAACCAAACCCTAAATCTGAGAGCAATCAAATATTGTTACCTCCATATTGCCGTAGTAGACATGATTCTTTTCATGAATGCCATAGTCGTGATATTTTATTTCATCTTCTCAAAATGTCAAGATGGTCATTCTTGAATCATGTATATGTTCTCATATTGTTATATGGAATAATCTATATAGACTTGCTCTTATTATCGCGCCTTTTCAAATAAATTGTTAGCCGATTAGTGCTTGTGGTGAAGAATCTAATCTTCACCCAAACCCTAAGTCCTGATAGCACTATAATAATTTCTTCTCTCTCTTAGAGGTTGCGTACATAATTCATGTATATCATAAGCATTATATTGTTTATGTTATTCTTGTTGTTTCAAATATGTATTCTTCTCGCTTGTTTGTTGTGGTGGATGTCCTAGTTTTAGGGAGGTGTCACGAAATTTTTATTAAGTTCGGCAACCTCCTAGTTCGCTTGTTTTGCTGAAATTCTCCAAAGGTTTTGTAATTATTTTGCTTGAGGGTGTAATATCTCGGGCACATGGGGTGCCGGGTGTTAATTTGAAGTATTGGATGGTTAGCTAGTTCTTTTAAAAGGCTAATAACAAGCCATGGTATCCACAAACTTATTCACTCTAATTTGATTTTGTTTGTTCTTTCTTTTAGCTCGCTTGAAACTATTTTAACTTACAAAGAAGATGTCATCCTCTAATCCATCGTCAAGGAAATGATGTTCCCACAAAAGGAAAATCGACCCGCCACTGCAAGAGGACCAAACAAAGGCCAATGATCGATATACCATTACGAGATCGATCCAAATGATGGGACCCTACAAAGCCCAAAAAGGCAAATAATGCATTTCGAATATGTGCGGATAGTCGCACGAACGGGTTCCGATCACGCTATCTTCCGGAGGTTGTCGACTATTGAGACTCGCAATGCTTTGCCGACGGAAATTCTTTCATCGCTCGACATTCCGTAAGAATCCGCCCCTAATGCGACGGTATGCACCGCTAGCGGCGTGAAAGGCATGGAAGACCTTCAACACGCTTTTCAATGACTACGCCAAGAAAGATATGGTTCCATACTCTAAGTATGGGTTCATTGATGAGGACACGTGGCGTTGTTTTGTTGAGATGAAGACGACGCATTTAATTCGCTCACAAAGTGAAGCAAACAAGGCCTTGCAGCAAGGAACACTCACCCCACGACTCGCAGACCGCCACGCGGGAAAGAGCGCAATGGGATAGGAGGACGAGGAAGGTATCTCGCCATTTGCATCAATCACAGATCAACGTGCTGAGACCGCTAAGAGCGAGGTCACCGCCACGCCCCTCGCAACTGCCTCCTTTGTAAACCCCATGACGAGGAAGTTCGCCAACGCCGTAATATATAAATCGAACTACCAATTTTACGTAATTAGTCCATGACTTCATAAGTGAAATAACTTGTCGGATCTTGCAGATAGCGTTAGTATACAATCGGCGATGGCTCTTTTTGCCGACAGGAGAAAGATGCACCGCCCATGGCCTTAGGAAACAAGGAACACCTTGGTCATACACAAGGCAAAGGGTTTTTGTTCCATAGAAAACTGGATTCCCAAACGACTCGGACAAATATTGAAATAAGAAGAGAACTAAAGCCGAGCGCGAGTCAAAGCTTATAAAGAATTTGGAGAAGTTGAGAGAAGAGTTGAGGGAGAACTGAGAGAAGAATTTTATGATATGATAAGAAGCCTCGAGGAAAGGCTCAACAATCAAGAAAGAAATACTACACAAGCCCTGTATATATTCGCAAGTCACCCCACTACCCATAAGAGCATCTCGTGCATCCGCCCTAACATAGATGAACATAGCGGAATTATCCCAGATGTGACATTAAGGTGGCCACGCTGCAATCTCCAAGTGAGAATTAACAATGGCACCGCTCCTCTTACGAACGCTTGGGGCATTGCGATCCATCCACTAAGGGACCATGGTGCACTGCACCATGATAGCGCCGGTTTCACCAAGGTCAATGTGGATGTGGTATTTGATAGTTTCAAGATTGTCGATCTACGTAGCCGCCAAACGACTAGATCATGAATCGGGGATGCCATTGGCACATTCATCCAATGGCCTAACAAATGACATCTTCCCGGTCGCCCTTCGTCATGCAACAACCGAACGATCCGACGGTTCATCAGATCTCGATCGGTTGGCTACCAAATCAAAGAGTCGTAGCTCCAAACTCCACTTGATGTACATAATGTTGACTTCTTTCCTGCCTATTCCTCTCCTATGAAGGCTTCATACAATACAAAGAAAGGCAAGGATAAACGGAAGAAAGAAAGGCAAGAACAAATCGACTATCCATCCGCCGAGTTGGCTAAACAATACAAGCTAGGAGAGCCATAATAACGAAAGACATCCTAAATTCACTTAGTATGTCTTGCCAACATTTGCATTTTGGTACACCCAACAAGTCGGAAAGCCGAGCATGAATGTACAACAAGTATCATGGTTAGGTTCTAGTATAAACATCTATTCAACGAGTCACGGGGCTTTTTCGCGTCGATTTTTTCCGAATTGTTCCATCTCTACAATCTCGACGCCCTCGATGCCGCACTCATGAGATGCTGGACATTGTAAGTGTGTGCTATCACAGTCTACATTCGTCTAATAGTGATAGATGTCCTCCAATATATATATAATTCGCCTTTGTATATATAGATACATGGTACATAAAGCAACAAAGAAGAAACAATCATTTGGTTTCCTCGACCCACATATAGTCTCAAAGCAAACAATGAATGAAGATATAAACATGGTCGAGAAATACGTGACACATGCATTGCTAGCACAAAAGATAAAGAATTCATACTTATACCCCATAACCCAGGTAAGTGCTACACCACATGCTATACTTTGGTTTGTACTGCACACAACTCGCTTTTGTTCATTGTCCATTGTGATATACCGTAAGTTTCACTGGTTCTAATTGTAATTGAACCACCACAAACCGGTTAAGTACCTTGATTCAAGACGGTGGAAACCACGACTTAGTACCTATCGCAAAATTACTCAATAGGTAATCACGTTTTCTCCGTACATAACGTACATGGTCGTAAGTTGTTCCAGTTTATATTGCTATTGGAATAGCTTAGGCTAACCTTTTGCAATCTTGTAGAGCATACAAAGTGTTCAAGGATCTGACTAAACTACAAAGATGATTTTGGCTTTCCCAAGATCCGCTATACACAATAATCCTATATCAAACCCCGTAATAGTGACTCTAGAACTAACATATTTTTTATTTGTTGCCACCAAGAAGGTCGGAAAATAACCTATGTGGATTTTATGTTTGCCACAACTTGCAAACCATCGTCAATACAAAAAAATAGCAAGACGTAAGCATAACCGCGCTTGATCGAGAACCATTTGAGCATCATTAGAGGGAGACTTTGTTTCTTCCTGCTTAGCGAAGTAATAAATAAAAAATGCACGTTCCATGCAGACTGCTAACTTCTGGAGTTGTACAATTGTCAAATGGTATTCATTCGGAAAATATGTCAAAAACTTGTGGTTATTCTTGTTTGTACGATTCATTGTATTGTCACATGATATTATCCTTAATACATATTTGCTCATCTTGAATGCAACAACTTAACAATGTCTTGCTTGTTGAACTAGATGTTTTTCCTACACCCTCGGCAAGAACCTCCATTATTTATGGTTTATTGTTCAAATTTTCATCTACTTAGGTATTTCTGCAACAATATTTACGAGACACAACCAGTTATAGATTTTGTAATTGAATATCTACACTTCCTATATGCATTTAGGCAACAGTTTGTCTGATCAAGATAGACTTAAAATATAAATATTTGTAGTGTTTTTTCTCCCTTCTTATGATAATGTTGATGGAACTCGACTAATAAATCAACCAAGACCCGCACGCAAAGATGACGAGGAGGTGACTAAGCAACCACGGCCGCTTGATCGAACCCGACACACTGGAGTGTGTGATTTGTTTCATGCCATTCGAAGTGGTCTTGCGCAGTGTCACCATCGTGCCACGGTGGGAGAACATGGTACTTTGAAAAAAATTGTAGATGTACTTCATAGCGGAAGGTTGGTTTTTTCGGATTTGAACGAATTTGAATGAAATTTCGACTCTTTCGCTGGAGGGCGAATTTTCCCCCAAACCGGAATAAAAAACGCTGATATGAGATAGACTAGCTTCCGTAGCCTCTAATTAAAGAGACAGGCATGAATTCATAATTTTACCCTACGCAGATTTGTACCACTTTACCTATAGCAAATCCAACCGCAGTTGAGAACACAGAACATTTATCACTACTCAGGTATCTGATCTCCAACCCTGCTAACTCAAGCCAAAAACACCTTTCTTAGGTAGTCTCATCGACTCGCAACTAACAGTTATACCAATCTACCATAGTAATCTTGATACTCATCTTACGATGTTTAAATATAACGCCCCTGATCATAACGGTTTTGCCTTATGGCCTTACTACCCATACATACCAGTTTCCCTAGTTTTACCGGCCTTGTCTTATAGCCTTGCCAATCTTACCAGTTTCCATTCGTCTTACCAACCTTGCTTCGACGGGCCTTACCAATCTTACCGGTATCTCTAGTCTTACCGGCTTTACCTAGCGGACCTTAACGATCTTACCAGTTGGTCTTATCAATACGCCTTACCAGGTTCATACTGGTCTTACCTGCTAGTTATTTATTACATACCAATTGTATATTGTGGAGATCGATGGAAAGGCTGTCAACTTAAACCACACAAGACAAACAGCAGAAACAACAGGAACTCCACACACACGATCCAAACTCCTAAACAACAGGGGCGCACCGAGCAAAACCTGCTCAGGATTACAGATTGAACTCCACCCTGAAGAAACCTGCAGCTCTCCAAGACCACAGCACCTCACTGATGCTCCACAGCAAATCTGTAAGATAATGAACAATTCAATTTCAAACTGAACTCCTCCCTGAAGAAACCTGCAGCTCTCAAGACCACAGTTCTCCATGATGCCCGACAGCAAATCTGTAAAGTATTAAACAATTCAATTCCTGTAGAAATATTCATAAATTTCCACACTCCAATCAGGGTCTAAAATTAGTAGCATCAGGATCGCACAAGCCATACAAAATATCATCAAAGAAAAATCTTCAAGAACTGTTGCAAGCAAATGCACAAGCAAACAGCAGGCAATCAGAACAGATCAGGAAATACCACAACTGTGCAAACTGATCCATCTCCGTAGTCGTGTTGCAGCTCGCACCGCATAGCAGATACAGAACCAATCCCAAAGCAAGCTAGCAAAATCACAACCCCTATAGCAGTATTTATTTCTGTTCATCAAGCGGAAACCGCTTTTTATTACAGCGCAGACCAGCATTGCTACATAAGGTTTGCCTCCTAGCACAATATCTGTGCATTCTGATCTTCAGTGGAGTTCCTTGAGGAAGTCGGCATGATCGACCAAAACCTACAATGTGAAGAGTAACATTAGTCACATCTTGTGGTTACAATGATATTCCAAGAGGGCTCAACTCAATATACTGCCTTTAGGAAAATATATTTAGAAAAATATATCTGACTAATAAATACATCAGATTGCTTGTTTGGTATGCCATCTGTTATACCCTTTGATCGGGTTTTCTATCGAAGGAAGAAGTCAGGAGTTGGCATGGGAGACTCCAGCCATCAGGCGAACGCCGATTAGGAGCGGCTGGAGGATATCTTGCGGTTTGATAGTTGCTTGTTTCGATTGAGTAGTTATTCCCTTCCATTTAAAGTTCCTGCTTAGATGGTAATTCTATATTTTGTTTGTTAGAGATAGGATCCTTGCCAATCTGTTGGCTGGGCTTTTCATTATTTAAAGAAGGAATAAAGAGAAAAGGCATGCTTGATTGTGCCACCAATTTCCAATCTCAGGCGGTGGCTCTGACAACAGCCAACCTATCCCAAGCGAACGCCGCTCCGGCAACGGGGCAGACAGGCAGCGTTCGTCCTGGCTCACAGCTAGGAACCCGTGCTTACGAGTTGGTTCATTCCGAGTCATCTCGTAACAGCATCAATGCTGCATAACAAGTTCAGAGTTTTAAATCTTCACCTTGTTTTGCATTCTTTAATCACCTCAGAAGAGCAGTGGCTACCATTTCTATTACAACGTATGTATCCTGTGCTCTGCCAATTAAGTTGATGATGCCTCAAGACAACCGAACATTATATTCCAGAGAATGCAGATAGATGATGAGAAAAGATGAAGATGGTGGAACTATAGCTTTTAGGCTCCTAATATATACCTCTTCAAGAGGATTCTATTTCACAGGTACCAATCCTATCAAGAGTAGTCTTAAAAACTATGATTAACTGGCAATGCCTAATTCCTAAAAGGAATTATTTTACATTATAATTTGTGACTTTGTATAAGCCAAATGATCCACTTTCCTTTTTGGTTGTGTCTCTACACTAAACATTGTGCTTTCTGCAAGCCAAGCGATTTGCTTTCCCATTTGACCAGGTTTTCTTCAGAATTAACTACCAGTAGCTCGAGATTTAAAGAAAGCAGTCTATATAGACCATTCAATGGTTAACAGTACAACATAGATGGAAGGCATACAACATACCACTTTCCAGCCATCTGGATCAACAAAAGAGGCAATTTTGTGTTGATCCCTGGTAGTGGCCCTGGTTGCCGCAAAATCTTCCCACCTAGTTCTCCAGCCACCAATTCGACAGCCTCAGCACTCTTGTACACATCTTCGGTGCCAATGGCAACCTGCACTTAAAAAAGCAAAAACCATAAAAAATGACAAAATTTTATAATGGAATTGCTGCAGGAAATAAAGGCTGTACAAAACCTGAGCATATGCATTGCCCTTGCTATATTCTGTGACACCATAGTTGTATGTCAACTCCAGAACAGTTGTCTTATCCTCCTCAGCATAGCCCAACATGGCAATGGTATACTGTACAAACCAGAAACCAATCAGTCCATGAAATTCAAAGGACAAAAACACGTCTAAGCAACCATTGCAGGGCATGTGTCACGGCACTTTGAAATCTAACAAAATCTGATCGGCTCCAAATAAGTAGAGGTACCTTGTATTCAGGTACATCCTTCTTCCTTAGAAGCTTCATCCCAAGGGCCTGCATTGAGAACAAACAACACAATATCACATATGAGACTACTGTTATTGAGAAATTACAGAAGAAATACTCAAGCATTTATAACTTTTGGAATAGCCTACAATTATCCAAGGAAAGAAAATACCTTCTCATAGAACTTGATAGAACGATCAAGGTCACCAACACGAAGCATAACTTGGCAAAGAGGCTCAGGTGTCGGGCCCCTCTGGATAAGCTCAAACATGTAACCATCAGGGTCCTGTGCAAAGGCAATTACAGTGGATCCTCCCTTGACAGGACCAGGTTCACGAGTGATCTTGCAGCAGCACTTGGATTTAATTGTCTCAGCCAACTTGTAAACCTATATTTGCATCCACGATGTCATATTCATATAATTATGAGTCTGCTGAATCAATAGTACGTTATTGCACACAAACAATACATACATCCTCATTTGCGATAGCGAAATGCCCAAAGCCCTCTCCGATGTCATACTTGTCGACACCATAATCTATTAAACAACAATGAATTCAAATAAAAACAAGCGTTAACTAGTTCGGGCGAAGAGAGAAGCATAACACATTAGCACCTCCCCAGTTTTATTAGGTTGACACGTATGTTATACAAACATTTCCTACAACATCATACAAACCTCCCCTACTGATTTTCTCTCAAAAAAAAATCAAACAAACTGTTTGAGAAATAAAATATTATTGGATCAATGCACATACTGTATGTCAATTCAAGCGCAAAGTTGGTGTCTTCAGGTCCAAACCCGAGAAATGCATTGGTGTACTTCTCTTCTGGAACATCTCTTTTTCTCAACAACTTCATACCAAAGCATTCCGTGTAACACCTACACGAATCAAATTACTGACATTAGCAGAAATATACCAGGTCTTGATATTGCAAATATTGCTGATAGCACAGCAGCATACTTAATGGTGCGGTCCAAATCTCCGACACGGTAAACAGCATGCAGAAGCCTCTTCTTGTCTTTCTTAGGCCACTCCAGCACAACCTCAGCTGGCTTTTCGGCTTCGCTACCAGATGCCATCCCTGATGTTAGAGTTAGTGTACATTTGATCAGAACAGGGTAACAGGCAAATCGTGAGAAAAACAAACAAACCAAGCATGTACCCGGTCCAGATCATGGCAGTTATGTTGCTTGATCAGAGTTATGGTAGAAAATCAGAGTGCTTCAGAAGCTTATCGGCACAGAGAACACATCTCTATTTACCACGGAATTAGGGGCAATGTTCTTGTTTCAGAAACCAAAAAAAAATCCTGAAACAACCACTAATTCTCTCCTCCTACAAGACCCAATTTGGATTGAGGGATTTTTTGCAAGATTTCTACAAGATTAATAATACTCGAGATTATCCAACATCTGCATCCTACTAAAGACCCAATGTTCCTGACCTGTTACAGCGTTTGGAACAAAGAACACTCGAATCGAGTTCCTCTGGATCGCGGGGGAGAGATAATCCAACATTCAGCGCACGTCAAACCAAAGAAACCAAGAAAAAGAAACGCAAGATCTACACGGCCATCTGATCTCACTTTCAAGAACATCGTAAGCGGTAGCACGCGAAGGAGAAGAAGGATTTGGAGATGCTCACCTTGGAATTCGATCGGGCTCTACTCGATTCGGTTCGATCGAGGAGAACACCACCACCAACACTGAGCTCACACTCTATTGGCTTCTTCCGTTTCCAGCGAGATTGAGATGAGGAGGGTGCCTATATACAGGTTCCAACAAAGCAGCACGCCAGATGGTTCTGTAAACAGCGGCAGGCCATGGGCCGGCCCGTTTTTCTCGGCCCATATGGCCATCTCTAGTTCTATATCATGTTGTGTAGCACTTTTTTTTCATTAACTCCATTGGTCCGGTTAATAAAAATAATTAGATTATCTCTAATTATTATTACTAAAAAATAATTAGATTATCTCTAATTATTATTACCAAGCACTATATCTAATATATGTATGTAGAGAATATGAAGTAAAGATGAATATTTATTAAGGGTATATAAAGAACATCACATTAATTTTGTATGGAATGTAAAATATATCCCATATTTACAACAAGATCATTCAAAAATACGTATTATAAATTAAAACGGAGGGGTATGTAGAACTAGGATGAAAACGGATATCCAATTTCTGAACAAATTGACATTTTTAAATAGATATATAACGATTTTGGTTTTCATTTTTAACACTTTAGCAAGCTCATTATAAAAATAAGATTATTAAATTAGATAAAAAAATTACGCATTATTTGCTTCCCATAAATAAAAAGGTGAAAAATATCCTAATCCGTGATCCGATTGATATCCTAATTTTGTTTCTATCATTTAAATAAATATATAATGAATTTGAGGTTCATTTTTATGAATTTGAATAAGCTCAACACCACAAACAAGAATATGAATTCGGATAGAAAATTCTATATCCTATTTGTTTCTATTAAAGAACAAAGACAAAAAATTGATATCCAATTACTATCCGCTTTTCATCCCTATGTAGAACACAGCACGTTCTATCACGACATAACACACGAGTACGTGCCTTAATCATATGTGTAGAAATACTAAAGCTAATAATAAATTCGCAATCTCGAGGATTCATACCGAGGCATTAAGGCATTATCTTTTAAGAGTGCTAAAGTAAAAAGTGTTAAGTTCTATACGAATAAATCTACAGTTCTGTATGTCGAAGGAGGTGATCTTGGCAGCGAACTACCGTTGCAACGGCAGCCTGCAGGGGAACCTCGTAGGAAGAAACAGGCACGAAATTGCGTCCCTGATGATCCTGAAGGAAGGCGTGCAATCCTAATCTGTCGGGACAGTTCAGAGGGAGGCTTCGAAGGCTCTGCCTTGGCGCTCGGTGGCTGGTGGATTTCGCGGCCAGTTTTCGCTCACTTGTAGTTCGCACGAGGATTGAAGTATCAATATCGCTCTAAATACCGTCTGTGACTGGATAACGAAATCTCAGTAAGATCTTAGCATTTCAAAAAAAATCTGGCTGAAATACAAAAATAGAATTTGAATTCCGGTTTTTTTGCCACTGGTATAGCCGAGATCTCATCAAGATTGCCGAGATCTCGGCAAATTTGAGCAGGGTGAAAGCTGGTCAAAACAAAGTCAAAAAAATTTGAAATTATTTTTGGAGATTCCTGACACATTGATGATATTTCCATAAAAATTTGAGAAAATTATAAAGCCTTTGGAATTTTTAAAAATTTAAATATTACTACTGTCCTGATAAAACGTTGACCGACAAATTTAAACCAAATTAAACATGAAACAAACCACGTTAGAAAACTTTTAAATTTTTTTTGCATCGTTGTGATGCATCACTAATGTTCCCATAAAATTTTTAGATGATGAGCAAGCTTAATTAATTTTTAAAATTCTGATGAAGGCTATCAGGTCGATAAAAGATTTACCGGCAAATTCAACCAAATGAAAAATTATACAAACCACGTTAGAAAATTTTGGAATTTTTTGTGGATGGTTCTGATTTATCATCACTGTTTCTATAAAATTTTTATCTAATGATCAAGTTTCAAGAAGTTTCAAAAATTCTGACGGTGCTACATCCTCATAAAAGCCTCATGATCAATTCGTAGATTTGCTTTAGCAACAAAAATGTTTAAAATTTTTCAAAATTTAGTATAAGAGTTATAAGGACATTCTTAAGATCTTATAAAAATTGTGAATCATGATCACACTCCACTAAATTTATAAAATTTTATAAGTACAAAGTGTACCATTTATGTTATTTCTGCTTTTGATTTTTGAAATATAACAAATGAAGTTCAATACATACATAGATTTGATTGAGCAAACAAAAAGTTTAAATTTTTTAAAATTTTATAGAATATTACTTGAGTCAATTATTAATCTCTCATAAAATTTTGGATCATGATCACACACGAGAAAATTTATAAAATTCTAACAATGTTATCTGTCCTAATTATGTTTATTCTATTTTTGATTTTTTAAAGATAACAAAATGAAGTTCAATTATTTTTTAAATTTTTTGTATGATCCTAAACTTCTTATGATGGTACAAAATGAAATTCAATTATTTTTAAAAAAATTTGTATGATCCTAAACTTCTTATGATGATACCATAAATTTTTATATTAGGATAAAGCATGTACAATTTTATAAAAATCGATAGTGTTTCAGAATTTTTAAAATGTCTAAAAATGGTTTTGACAAATTATCATAGAAGATCACTTTTTTCCAGGGTAATTGACCTAAATCCGGTCAAATCCGGGTATTAAACTTTGAATTCCGGGTTCAAATTCCGAGATACCAGGTGGTAAGAGCGAAATCTCGTCGAAAAAACAAGATTACTGTAGCAACACGAATTGTTTATAATTTTTGAATTCAGCCGACAATTAAAATTTTATCCAGCGGCTTTCTGATTCAGTCGTTGAGATTTTACTCGCATGTGGGGGTCTCTTCAGCACGACAGCACATAACCTTTCTTCTCTTCTTAATACGAACTAGGTACGTTTGCGCGGCGGCACGCCGCGCCGTACAGGTGAGCAACGATGCGCATAAATGTTTTTTTGGTCGAAGAAATGAATAGCATTAAAAATCTAAGTTTTTTGGAGGGCAATTTTGTTTTTAAAAAAACTTAGTTAGATGTAATTTTTAAGGTATTTCACGGGATTTTAGGACCGAAGAAAAAAATCACAAAAAAAATGTAAGAGGTTTGAAGAGCCTATTCAAAAATAACCTATCTAGATGTTTTTTTATGTATTTCATAGGCAAAACGTAGTACGGAAAAAACCTGTGTAAAATAACAATAAATTTTGGAAAACAATTTGCGCACAACTTGAATAAAATCTGAATGTGTTGAGGGTTTTGTTGTTCTAAAAATGGATTTAGATGTATTTTTTTAGAGAGATTCTCCACTGCACTCCCACTGAAATGGTCAAAACAAATTTTAGTACAAGAACAATGGAACACAATCCTTTTTTTATTAAGGTCTCAAGCATCTTTAGGTTGATTCTGCACAATAAAAAAAATATTGCTACATAAGAGAATAGGAAGTAAGAGGTAAGACCTGCTTCTGGAAACTATAGGCATTGTTATTCAACCAAGATAACAAAACATTTATGGTCGTAAAAAGGAATACAATAACCTAATGTGAGAAATCACTTAGTGAACTGAAGCTCACCGATGTAAGACCGGGAGAAATGGGGCGAAGTCAACAGTGTGTACCATTTTCCACTGCATAATCCAATTGGAAGTCCTTAGCTTTTGTTTTGATATTGGACCACTTCCTAATAAGGATTTCGGACCAGGACAACTTCTTCCACAACGGATATAAAAGGATAAAATGGACCTAATACTCTAAAAATCATATATTGAACATATCTCACAAAGAGAGGTTTAACAGTGGTTTTACCGTATTTGTATTACTGACCTCCAATAACCATTGCCATTCCATTCTAGTCAACCGTAGAAAATACAATGCTATCATTTTTGTTGTCAATACTGAACGAGATAAGAAAGAACTCTGACAACAAGAGAGTATGCAAATAAGCAAACGCAACCTCATCTTGTGCGACTGCAATATAGAGCAACACCATATACTTGAACACAGATGCAAGTGTCAGATGCTAAAGCAGATTGAAATGCCCAACAGGAAAGATAAGTTTGCAGATGCCAATATAGTTTACATCCACTTGAGGATTAAGAATACTATGAAAATGTTTTTGCCAAAAACTTCAAGTATGAGCAAGTAACTATTTTGACAAACGATTTCATGTTATTATATAAAGAAAAATCGTCATCAAATGTCAACACGGGGATTTGAAGCATGCATCTGATCGGACAAATCCAAGTTTCATAGTGGCTGTGGTGCAAAGGCAGAGGCATTGTTTCAGTGACCACAACGAGTGCTGGTGCTGTACTGCTTTGTAAGTTTGCTTGCCATAGAGCACCAAATGTATGCAGCTCCTGATTCATGCCTTGTATGGAAATGTTTAAAACAAAACACAAGAGTATGACGGTGCCATTGAAGATAAATATCTAATTAGGCAGTAAACGAACAGCTTTAATTAAGCAAAAGGAGCCATCAAAACTTTCTCGACTTGAGTGAAGATACAACACCTGATTTCTAAGATGCAAGTGGATCAGACCAAGCATAAAAGGTAATGCACATGCTAATCATGTGGGTCCTAATCTATTGCCGTATCTTATCACGTGGGACCTATACCATTTTCATATATCGCATCCTGTCCTGATCCAAGTGATGTGTGTGCAGCAATATATTCCTAACTGCAACATGAGATTCCAGACACAACAAAATTGCATTCAGAGGATAAGACAAGTTGTGAAGTAAAGAAATTCAGCATGCTGCATTATAAGCATGTAAGTGCAATTCATAAACCAATTTTATGTTTTAGATCTCTGCTGTATTATGCCAACCTGGATTTCTGCACTTGCTTCCACAGCCAGTCCCACCACTCGATGGCGCAAACAGTCAAGCACAACACATATCCAGTAATGTTTTAGCAAATTAGATGAGAAGAAGCATAAACAAGGCATTTCCAGTGTGATCATACAACTTCCTGGATGAGTTTAGGTATATACCTCATTTCTGGATAAGGAAAGGTTACTATCAGAAGCTAATATAATACTATTATACAATAAGGAATGCATCCATGTCGCTTTCTTATCCCAAAAGAAAATAGCAGCAATACAAAGATTTGCTAGAATGTCATAGAATTGTAATTATTTAAGTCAGTGCAGATGATGATTCTAGAAAATAAATCAACCCCAATTCTTCCCACTGAATAAATGATTTAAGATTCTCTAAAATTGTTCAATAACTATAGGAAACAGATGGCAGCAATGCCTCCACTTTCGCAGGCGAGACTAAAAGGCACCACTGCACACAGAAATAGACAAATCAAATCATATCACAAGCATATATCTGGTCAGACGTTTCAATGTAAATAAACCCTTAACGCCACCTTTTGCGCTATAATTTCACAAAGAAAAGCACACCTTTTCCCACTTATAATTCCATAAAGCTAGTGTTTCCATTTTCTTTGGCTCAACAGCTTGCTAACAAATTTAAATGAGAGAAACCATTGAATAACAATGATAATCAAATAAGTCTTTGTCGTCTTAATCAAATAAGTCTTTGTCGTCCCTAATCAGAAAAAAGGGGAATATGTGTCCAGAATCTACTCGAGCCAAGGTCAATGAACAAGGTATTACTATCACAATAACAATAAGAAACAACAAGCTGCGTGAGCACCACCAAGAACAAAAATAAGCAGAAGTAAAGCTGGATCAAGAAAAAAGGAACCGAGCCGCAACTGGCACCAAACAATGGAGCGCTGCGTATCTGCATCCAAAGGGAGAAGGGCGAAGAACAGTGTGGTGTAATTGGAAGAGACGCATGCGCAAAACAAAGCGAAAGACCTGAACGAAATAAACACGTATGAGAATGACGAAATCGCAGGAAGGGAAAGGGTGAAATCACAGGAAAAAAGACACGCGCAAGGCCAAGAACTAAAACAATCGGGAACAAAGCCGGATGAAGAACATAAAGACTAAAAAGTCCCAGAAAATGGTCGATCCAACCAAACCTGACACATCACAGGATCTCGCTGCTCAAACTGCAGTATAGAAGTCGGCAATAAGTTGAGCCAAACTAAGAAGCACACAATGCCGACCAATTCCTCATCTTACACGCTACGGAACACGCACATACCCCCAACCAACTTACCCATTGAACGATTATCTTCCCCGCCCAAAAGAATCAACACCCTGCAGATCAGTCGCTCCCACCGCCTCCAATGTGGAGCGGAACGTGGGGTCGGATCTGGAGTGAGATGGCTCGAGTTACCTGCTCGTCCAGTGGAGATCCCGTCAAGGGTTCAGCGATGCTGGGATCACCTCTTCTCGATCCCCAGACAGGTCCAAGGAAGCAACATCATTAATCACCTCTTCTCGATCTCCGGAGCTCGGTGCGGATCTCCTTGTGGAAGTAGAGGAATATCAGCACCGCCGCCTCGGCCACAGACCCTGTGACCGCAGGGGACGGCGACCACGGCATCACCGCAGCGAGTGTCCCAGAGGAGAAGGACGAAGGCTAGCCTGCGGGGAGGAGCGATGGAGTCGGAGTGGAGCGGAGCGACCGAAGAAAGAAATGAAAAACCGAATGCATCGCGAGGCACACGCACGCGTCGAGCGAGGAAGCGACGACGAAGCAGCCAACGGACGCGAACGCAAAAAAACCAACGGCAAAAAACCACGGGATCCGCCGAGCGCTAGCGCCACGCGTCGCCCGCGAAAAATCGCACGCAAACGAGCGCGGCTGGGATCGAACGCGTGATCTCTTGCTCGCAATGCTGCGTTTTACCACTGCGCTATCGCGCCGTTTAAGCTCGATCGCCGTGACTAATTACTTAAGCTGAATAACAGGATTAGCCAAGTGGGCGACGCGGCCGCGCCAGAAACGACCACGTCGGTGAAAAATGACGTGGCTGCACTGACAAGCCGTGAAACCTCCCAAATTTAATATAGTGATGATGATGATGTAGCAGTGCTCCGGCTTGTTCTTTCAAAAAAAGGAGAAAGAGAGAGAGAGAAACTCTGTATGTCTGTTTATTTTTATTTTAGACAACAATGTGTGTGGCACGATCCAATTGATCGATGGAAGCGGCAGCGAGGCGTAATGCGGTGCTGCCTCCCTCCGCTCTCACGTCTCGTTCTAATTTTTAAATTTTGTTTTTAAATATATGTTATTCTACAATTTTGATGTAACTTTTCATCAGTTTTTCATTCTATACTCCTCTACTTTAGCTATTTCCAATATCATTTATAACCATAGATTAGAATAAGATACTATGATATACACCATTTAAAAGATATAATAAAGAGAGGATAATGTAGTCTTTTGTACATATGCCTTGTGAAAGTGCAAGAACGAGAATGACACCTATTCAGGAACGGTGAGAGTACATATCTAAAAGCATCCGCATCATCGATGAATTTTGACAGCGCTAAATATTTCCCCTTCAACCACTTATATCTTAGCATGAATACATAAAGAACATCAAATAAATATCATGTAAGAATCCTCTTTGTAATGCATGTTTTTGTTGTATCTTCCTCTTTTCGGGCTACATGCCTAAATAGCACCGAGCCGCTAAAGTCCGGCGTGCCCATTGCATCGTGTCGAACTGGCTTGGCTCACCTTTGGCGAGTCCAGGCACATCCCATTTGCAATTCTTGTCGGGTTCATGCCTTATCGACTCAGGTCCAGCCCATTTGCCCTATTCTGGTGAGAGAAAAAGAGTCGAAGATGCACAAAACTGAGGTAGTAGACAAAAACATTGGGAAAAACTAAATTTTATTCATTCTTGAATAGATATAGAGTTACTGTCTCGTTAAAAACCTTACACCCAATGTAAGGTACCCTAGTGTGGAGCGACTCGGTACGCTTTCTCGGTATCAGTGAGCATGTACTCTCTAGTCTCTATTCTCCACCTTTTAGCATCTCTGTTGTCTCCACTTTCTCTGCATGTGAGGATCGCAAAAGACGTCGGCTGTAAGGTGAGCCATAACATATCGTAATATCGTGACAGTACCCTTCTTGCCGACATGCTCTTTAGGCTTATCGGCCTGTTGCGGTCTGTACATACCATGAGCATGTGCAAAAAAGCTCAACTCAATGCCCGGGTTTACTTGATACTCAGCCTTTGTCATGCCACTTTTTGGTGTGGTGGAAGAGGGAGGGAAGAGATAGAAGAAGCTCTAAACTCATGCAAAGTATGAAGTCTTTTTAACAACAAAAAAACCATCTCTCTCCAAACTACTGTCTTTCTTATTTAAATACAAACTTCAGTAAACGCTATAGTATCAAGTTATTGTATCTAAAATCTCATCCAGCCATTCTTTCTCCTCTAGCAATAAGCTATATAGGGGGTGTTTGGAACAGTTCCAGCTCCACCAAAATCTGTGGAGTTGGTGGAGCAGGGTATTTCTAACTCCAGAAATTTATAGAGTTGGAGCTGTGTGTACATTAAGAGTGTTTATGTAGATCATCTTGTTTACATTTTAGATTAAAAATATAAACTTAATTCACTTTATTTTAGCCTATAAATTTCAGCTCTGAACTGGAGCTGAGATCTGAACAGGGTCATAGTATCAAGCAATTAGAAATGCCCTTAAAAGTAGAGGAGAAATTGAGAACTGCGAGAATTCAATTTTGGGATGGTATCAAACCACAACGGCCTTCTCAAACTAGCATTTCCCCTAGAGTCAACTGTTGTTGTGTCATATATCTAGAAAGCCTGTTTTAAATGTGAGTTGTTTACTCACAGTGCAACATATTTATACACATATATGGTGAAATTACGAAAGTAGTCAATCAGAGACGTTGGATTGAATTTGAATGGTTTAGATGTAGATGGAATCTTACCTCCTTACTTAAACACGTTTTACATATAAAATCTGAACTATTCAAGTTTGATCCAACGCTTATTTTACTACTTTCATGATTTCATCATATACTTTCTCTCTATATATACATACATACATACTGAGATTTTACAAGATTCTGTTAAACTCATTTTCCCTAAGTATGATTTTACATATAATGAAACTATATGATATATATATATATATATATATACATACATATATATACGTATATATATATATATATATATATATATATATGTATATATACATATATATATATATATATATATATATATATATATATGTATATATATGTATATATATATACATATACATATATACATACATATATATATATATACGTATATATACATATATATATATACCACGTATATATATATATATATATATATATATATATATATATATGATATGGTTCTATACTCACGTCGTCTCATTTCAATATACCTTAAATGATATTATTATCCTCTTTAGATATTTCTCTAACATTGATTATAAGATACTCCAAAGTAAGTTTCACAAAAAATTTCATCAAAATCCACCTTTTTATAGCATAATTTGTTTATATATTTTTTCACATATGTAAAAGTGTATATAGCAAAAAATATAGGGCTCGATAATTTTTTCAACCATGTCATATCAAGATCTTAGAATCATTATCGGAGTATATCGAAAATGATAAAAAGTATAATACTTTTATTTAAGTACTATATTGAAGGTGGGAGTATATATTTCGAGAAATCTATAAAAGGCTTTATATATATATATATATATATATATATATATATATATATATATATATATATATATATATATATATATATATATATATATATATAAAGTGTCTCAACACCGTTAAAACGGGTATTTACTGTATTCGTCACACGTGAAGTCATGAATGTGGTTTGGAGGTCCCAAAACTGAATGGCATACCCCGTACACTGTCTGATTGATTGACTCACGTGAAGCCACCTATCCATTTTGGCTGGTAAGGGGCATACAAGTCAGACAATTACTGTTTTGCAGGCCAACAAGCACGTTCTCTTTTTATTCGGTACCATATTCACTAGCATAATACACACATATTTCACCGACTGGCTCAGTAGTAAGTGACAGACCCATCAGCAAATCCATAGGGTCGATTTTCGTTTTCATATTTGTTTAAAAAATAGGTCGTTAGTTATAAACTTTCAAGGAATCTACATTTTTTAGAAAACCATGGTTACAACTGGCGCTTTGATAAAATTTGTTTAATTTTTGATTTTCGTATTTTTTAAATAAAATGGGTCGATAGGACTACCGGTAATCCATGGATATTACAAACCTTCGATGAAGTCGCTCTTAATCTACGGGTTATTATAAACTTTCGACAAATCTGTGTTTTTTAGAAAACCGTTGGTTTTTTTACGCATTTCGGGATATTTGATCGTTTTTTTGTTTTTTGTGTTTGCTAAAAAAATAGGTCGTTAGGACCCGCCGACGAATCTATGGGTCGCTATAAATCTCTGGAGCCGAATCTCGCTTTTTTAAAACCACGGTTATGACCTGCTGGCAAATCCATAAATTGTTATAAACCTCGACGATTAGTGTTTTTTTTGTCGATGCGGTTTTATTTAGAAAATTACAGTTGAATTCGTGTTTTTGTTTTTGTGTTTGTTAAAAAAATGGGTCGTTAGAACTCTCATGCAAGACAGAAGTTACCGTTTTTTAAAAACCTTAAACTCGCAGGGGTATTCTAGTGCAGAGCGGCTCTAGGTGCGTGTGCTTCGGTATATGAGTATGTACTCTTTGGTCTGCACCTTTTAGTTTCTCTATTATCTTCCTTTTCTCCACATGTGAGAACCATAAAAGATGCCGGCCGCAGGACGAGCCACAATACAAAGCAATGTCGTGGCAGAGTGCCTTGCCGCATGTCGTGCCTAATTCGAGCCCATTGGGCGTGTTTCATACCATGCCAGCCCAAGCAAAGCTTATGCAGGCATGCCATGTCGTGTTACCCATCGTACCTGATCACGAGGTCTGGCATGGCCTTGTCATTCGTGATGTGCTAGCTCGGCTTGTGTCCATGCGTGCTGTGTCGTGCCTGTCATGCCACAAGCCAACCCAAGGTTGAAAGAACAGCTGAAATCTCGGAATTCTTAGTCGAGATTTTGGATTCTGACCAGGGACAGGATTCAAAACGAGTGATCACAGACCGGCTGAAATAATGGAAATTGGTGAGGTCATCATTAGCAAGACCAAGTTAGCAAAAAAAATTCATACTTGATAGTGCAACATGGATCATGGTTTTCCAGTGGCAAGGTGAGTACGAAGCTACAGTAGCAGTACCAATATACCGGATCAATACCAGTAATAAAATGGATCATCAGTCCAAATTGCCCAAAAAGAAATCAAAATAAAGAAGAAATGCAACTGTGGAATGAATAAAAACAACAAATAGCAAATACCAGAGGAATTAGATTAGTGAAAAACAGCACCGCATTATGCAAAAGGAAAAAAATCAAACAAAAAAAAAAGAAAATTTTACCTTTAGCATCTGATTTATTGCTTTCATCGGAGTGGCCTCCAAATCAGCTGGAGACAAAAGTAGGGATGGCAACGGGTCCGGGTACCTCCGGGTCCAGCCTCCGTGAATCCGAACCCGAGATCCGAAGTTTGGACCTGAACCCGGACCCGATGGGTATCTGAACCCGAACCAAGGTGGTGTCCGAAGGTTACTGGTGGATGCACATCCACTGTGGAGAACATCATCATTTAGTTGCAAGAAACTCTAGAAATGATCTGAAAATTCACAAGTTTGGATGACCTGAGTAAGTCATGGGCCTCAGCCAAGCCTGTACTCTGAAAATTCACGAGTTTGGATGACCTCACCTGAGTAACTGCCGCTTACGCTCTTCGGGAAGGACCCGCTTTGGCTTTGAAAAACGCAGAAAAAAGCTTGGCCTTTCGCGCCACAAGGAGCAGCGCGGGTTCCGCGGCAAAACCGATGGCGTTTTCGGTGTTTTGGCGCTAACGATGGCTATACAAGTTTCCGAGCTAACTCATTCTTTTCTTCCTGTTCTACAGTAACAGGTCCGGGTCTAGATACCCACGGGTCTAAAATGAGACCTAGACCTAGACCCGAACGCGGACCCGAACCCGAAATAATATACCTGTGAGTCTAAATTTGGACCCGGATCCGGACCCATCGGGTCGGGTACCCACGGGTATTTTTGCCATCCCTAGACAAAAGCGCCACTCTATAGTCTACAACACCTCCAGCAGTGGCATGATTTATTAGGGGGCGTAGGTGGGCTAGAGCTCCACCCGTGCCCCCCTAAGTTAGACAAATTTAGGGAAAACTCATCTACAAATTTAGAGAATCTATCGAGTTAAATAATCGATTCAGTGAATCTTCGATAGAGTTTTTGAGATATATTGCTTGTCTAGGCCCAAGAGATTCATTTGCAAATTTTGAACATGGTTGGCTTCTTCGGTTTTCAGATGATTTTTCATCATATGATCGTGTGGTTTTGGAAGTACAACTTGAATTATTCATTAATGACTTGAATAAGTTTTACTTGTGGGTACAGCTACATGAAAGGGTTTTCTCGGCAATGAAGATTATCAAGACAGATTTGCATAATAAGATAAGTGATGACTAGTTAAATGATCTCATAATATACTACATCGAGCGAGACATATTTTCCAAGATAGATATGGAAGATATTTTGCAACGTTTTCAAAATATAAAAACCCGTAAATATCAACTATCAACTCTTAAGAAGTAATGATCTGTATGTTTTTTTTCTTTGTAATGTTACATATTTATATTATATGCATCGTTAGATAAGTGTTGGTATTTTTATATTATATATATCATTCTCATCATGTTCTATGTTCGAAAAAATACTATATATATATATTAATATATTTTATATATTAGTTTGGAGATCTCAATTTTAGCCTCTCCTTTCGAAGTTTCGGATATGCCAATGCTTTGAGGCTTATGAATGTTATGCATAACATCAACAGATGCATGAATCATCCGTCTCCTAATTCCGGAGACTTTGTGGCTGAGTTCGTTTGAGCCGAGCCGTTGGTCGGCTTGAGCCACGTCGGGCTTGGCTAAAAATGTGTTTTAGTCCTTTTTATAAATTACAAATAGGTCTTTTCGTGATTTTTGTGAGAGAAGATATTTTCTCCTAAAATCGCTTTGGGTCCTCGTGTGCCATTTTACGGAAAAGAAGCCTCGTTAAATTCAAATCGCGAACAAACCTTTTTCTAATTTTTCAGATAGCAAACAGTCCAAAAACGTAATATTCAGTGTCCTTACTCCCACGCTCCAGATCCTTTCTCCGCTTTTCCCTGAAAAATGTTTTCGCTCTCTAGAAATATGTGTGCAACTCTATCTCTAGACTTTTTCTCCACCTCGATTTCCTATCTTGATCTCTAATATTTTTTAAACCATATATTATAACTCGGTGAACACGTAGAGTGTTAGCCTTGACAAAAGAAGGTTGTCATCTCTAATAATTTTTCGCCCTTTTCCCTCTAGACTTTTTCCTCACCGTCTCTAGAGTTTTTCCCCACCACGGTTTCCCAACTCGATCTCCAATATTTTCCAAATAATTTGCTCGAAGAGATATTTCTAAATTCTATCTCTCTATTTTTTCCCGTTTCACCTCATTATTTCAACGATTTACAAAATAAAACACCGTCGAAAAAGAAATTTTTTCACTTAAAACGATAAAGCTTGGTGGTTACTGTTGAGAAAAATTTTGTATTCTTTCAAATTTTGCCATTATTATTTCGATTTATTTAAAAAATAAACGTCACCGAAAGAAAAAATTTGACGAAAACCACATGGGCGCAAGGCCCTTTTCTAATTTTTCAGATAGCGGACAGTCCAAAACGTAACATTTAGGTCCTTGCTCCTTACGCTCAGGTCCTTTCTCCGCTTTCCCCTGAAAAAATGTTTTCGCCACTAGAAATATATGTGCAACTCTATCTCTAGACTTTTTCTCCATTTCGATTTTCCATCTTGATCTCTAATATTTTTGAAACCATGTATTATAACTTCGGTGAACGCCAGAGAGTGTTAGCCTCAATAAAAAGAAGGTTGTCATCTCAAATAATTTTTTCGCCCTTTTCCTCTAGACTTTTTCCTCACCGCTCTAGACTTTTTTCCCCACCACTGCTTTCCATTTCTGGCTCCAATATTTTCCAAATAATTCTGTCGAAAGAGATATTTCTACTGACTCTATCTTTCTATTTTTTCCCCGCTTACTCATTATTTCAACGATTTATAAAATAAAATGCCATCGAAAAAAGAAATTTTTCTACGGAAAATCCCACACGCGTGTTAAGCCGTCCGAAAATTTTGTGTTCTTCAAACCGCTTTACCGTGTTAAAATAAACGATCGACGCTTGGATCTTTCGTGAGAGACCCTAAATAAATCTAAAAAAACGATAACGTTTAGATCATTCATCGCTTTTACACGTAAAAGGATCTTTCGATTTAAGCGCAAACGCAAATGCACTTTTGTTTTTTCAACCGCTTTTGCGTGTTTTTTCGATGATTTTTTAAAAAAACGCTGATGGGAAAAAAACGAAAATTTTCTCGTGAAAAAAACAACGCACGTGGCGTATACGCCGCGCAAACTATCCTAGTAAGTTATACCGGAACACAATTCTCAATTAATTAGATTTTTTTTTGGTTGTGCTCAGTTGGCTGCAAAATGTAGAATGCGGCGCTACATAGTGATATAAGGGGAATATCCGATGAAAACCCCAAACTGAGTGTAATCTTCGTGAAAACCAAGTGTAAAAGTTTGCAAAAATTCTCAAATAAATCTACACATATAGGGGAGGGGGCATTTTATAGCCATGTAAGAGCTTGCATAGATTCCACAAACCTGGTGGGTAAATGCAAATTAGCAAAACTCATTTTTTTCCCACAAAGTTTGTCCTGTTCGAACCAAATTGGCAATTTGGTCTCCATTGCAAAAGCAACGGTAGGCACCTAATGAAATTGCAAACCTGCTCTTCTAACCGCGGAAGCAGTGACAGTAAGTGGACATATAACGTTCCAGTGCCGTTGGAGGTGACACGTGTTGCCTCTAGCTCTTTCTGTGGTCGAGAAAAGGGTTAAACTTGCAATTTCATTCGGATAAAGACTGAATTTAAGAAAAATGTGAAAGTTGCCAATTTGGCCGAGGCTTCTTTTTATAATTCGATTTGATCTTGGACTCGCGGCGCGGACACGGACAGCTTCGTGGGCTGTGGGCCCACGTCGGCAGGATAAATGGGCCCGCCCAACTCGGCCCATGATTGCGCTGCCGAAAAGATCCCACTCACTCGAGTAATAATCTTGTCGAGACGGGGAGGGAGAGAAGGTTTAAGGAAGGAGAGGTTCTCCTCGGCTCGCTCCACCACCTGCGCGGAGCCGATAAGGCTGCCGCTACCGCTCGAGCTCCCCCAATGGAGGCGGCGGTCGGGTCGCAGTCGCTGCTCTCCTTCTCCTCCAGCCTCTGGTACCCTGCTCCGCCCTCTCCCCTCCTCTCCTCCGCGATCGCCTGTGCGTTCGTGCTCGTGTGTGTGTGTGTGTGTGGCTGTCCTGCCAAGAACTGCGCTGCAAGGGCGTTCTTGGATTCCTCCGGTGGTTTGATTTCTTTTGAATTTCGGCGGGGATGTAGAGCTGCTGGGTTTCCGCTTCTCTCGCGCGGAGTAAATTCCATCTGTGTTCCGATTGTGGGGGATAATTTTAAATTTCCTCGTCAAGAACCACGGAGGGGTCTCGAATTCGCCGTTAGCTTACAGGGTTTTCTTGTGCTTGTGTGCCTAACTTGCGGCAAAATTGAGATTCTTTTAAGCTCTGGGTTGTTTTAGGAGGAGTGGCAATGTGGCAGTGAGGTCTGGTCATCGATGATGAATAGTGGTACTACTGCGCTTTGTGCAATTTCGCTTAGAGGTAGAACTGATTTGTAACTCGTCTATGAGAACGCAATTGTACTTGTCTAAGAGGCAGCTCCTTTGAGAAAACAAACAAACATGGATCGCATCTGATGATTTCATATGCATTGCGTGAAAAAGGTTGGGAAAGGTATTGTCTGCAGTTGTTGGGTATGTGATTTGCAGAGTTTTTGCGTCAAGCCATTGTACTTGCATTAAAGAATTCTATGGCATTTCTTGTTTACTCTAACTTCTTTCATGTTACATCTACTTATGTTATTTTGATATAATCAACAGGCTGCTTAGACATATTTGCATCTGATGTATTTCGATTATCTTTTTCTCATCTTGGTGATTGTTTCCCTGTTTGAAAACATATTATATTGTGTCGGCAATGCAAAAGTATCCTGAAACGTGTTTTATTGTGTCAGCAATGCAAAAGTATGCTGTGGTTTACCTATCTGCAACATGAAGATCAAGAGCAATCGAAGGCTTGAGGTGGTTTGCCGTGGAATGTTGGAAACCAGAAAGTTTATGCAGAAGAGGAAGAAAGTGGAGGCCTTCAAGGATGCTGCTGATGAGGCGAAGCAGAAGAATTGGAGGAGAATGATGCGCGAGATAGAGGAGTCAGGATCGGCTGTATCCATTCTGAAGACTCAGCGAAGCAACAAAGAGCCACTGCCAAGGGATGCTATTCTTGGGACTCTTGTGCGGTTCAAACAACTAAAGAAATGGAATCTGGTTAGCGAGGTATATTCACTTGCAGCATATTAGCTAGTCTGAAACTGTTCTGGTGACTAAGCAGCTAGCTGCTATTCTTTAATCCACAAAATAATATGCTTTGATGTATCCTGAGATATTTGAATTTCTATGCTTTTTTTTTCAGATTCTTGAATGGCTTCGAACACAACATTGGTGGGACTTCAGTGAGATGGACTTTTTGATGCTTGTCACAGCTTATGGAAAGTTGGGGGATTTTAGCAGGGCAGAAAGAGTCCTAAAGTATATGAGCAAGAAAGGTTACCAGCCAAGTGTGATATCTCAGACTGCTCTGATGGAAGCTTATGGAAGAGCCAAGCAGTACCGTAAGGCCGAAGCAGTATTTCGTAGGATGCAAACATCAGGCCCTGAACCATCACCTATTACATATCAAATCATTTTAAAAACTTTTGTTGAGGTGAGCATTTGCTTTAGCTCTCACATTTAATCTAAAGTCTAGTGATTTAGCCACTGAAAATAGATGAGAAACTAGTCCCATATTTAATCATTACTCTTTTGCCAAATCCAAGGTAATAAGTCAGTCTACTACTTTGATTCAGCTTCAGCATAATATATCATAAGTATACATATTCTGTGATTCTAGTGTTCTTTTGAACTGTAAATATTTCCAAATTTGTTAATTATTTTTGGTAATAATGAATTGATAGAATTAGCCATATGGATCCTGGTGACTTAACTGTTCAAAAATAAATATCTTTCAGTTGAAGCCCTTGCATAATAATGCTGTGTGTCTAACTTCCCATGCATAGTGCTGTTGGTATTCACTACTTGCACGCTTGACTTGTCTTGCAAAAATTCCATGGGTCATTGGTGCTGTTTTATGTACAGCTCTGAATCTTACATGATATTGAGGTTCACAGGAAGCTTCCAATCAAATGATTGCCAATCCTGTAGAGAACTCAATTGCACATATGTCTGGACCATAAATGGCATTTGCTGCAGAAGTCATTTGTGTCAATGATCCCATATTGTTGCATATCAACTGCTTCCAGGCACCAATTGCTTAGCCTCGTGCTTCTTAACTAAGATTTTGGACTTTTTTGTTGATGAAGAGATAGTAAGCATGTCAAGAAGGTTTTGCTGTCATTACTAAGAACCCTCTTAGGCTGTAAGACCAAGTTGGCAAGTTGTTAGGTACTAAATGTTGTACCTGCGAGTCTGTGACACCCTAGTATGAATGGATTTAGGACCAATTCAACCATTCTAATCAACACTTTTGGGCCACAAAGGATAGAACACAAATGCTGGTGCAGTTTGGGCTTTGGGTTTGGAGTGTAACGTGTTACAGTACATTTGGTATGAAAATATGCCTACATGACTTCCTGGCTTTGGAGTTTGGACACATATGGGGCTTGATCCCTAAAATGGTTACTCGCCTAACAAGGAAATTGGTGTGGACGCGTTTGTGGGCTGGCACACCAGCCAAACCCAGAGGAGAGGCCCCTGCCAGGGATACTTAGGTTCCTTTACTTGCAAGTTAGGAATCCCTATTTCCATCTTTAGATAAGATCCTTAAGATCAGATTAGGATCCTTAGGATTGATTAGTTCTATATGTTAGGACTCCTCTATGTAAAGGAGGTTTGGGCATATGAATAAAGCAAGCAAGAATTAATCTTCCTCTACCTGGATCCTTTCCCTTCCCTCATGCTTTCTCTTTCTATCCCCGCTACCAGGGCCACTGCTGTCGGCTTTCACCACAGCTCCTCCCTGCCGGCGAGTTCTTTGTCCGTATCCACCCATCTCCCACAACTACAACATCCGGTCCAGCCCCTTACATTACATATCAGAAATAGTATATGCATACTAAGCCTCGCTATAACCTCTCAAGACTTCAAATGATATATAATCTTTTTGAAATAGAAATCATATATAGTCTTACTGAACCTTTTATTTGTTAGTTATTGATCCTTTATTCTGGCCATTCTCTGAAGTACCCCTCCAGCCTGTTATGAGTTCCCATGATTCCATCTCTTATTTAATTCCTTTGTGATTTAGTCTACATACTGATCGAATAATTTATCATGATTATAATAGTTCCCTGAACTCCTCTACCCTGGTCCATAACAAATGTGTTGGTGGTTGTGAACAGGGTGACAAATATAAGGAAGCCAAAGCTATATTCGAGGATCTTCTTAATGAAAAAAGAGCTTCTTTTAAGCCAGACCAGAAGATGTTTCATATGATGATTTATATGTACAAGAAAGCTGGTGACTATACCCAGGCTCGTAAGCTGTTTGCGAATATGTCCGAGAGAGGAATCCCACTATCTACAGTCACTTTTAATAGTTTGATGTCATTTGAAACAGATTACAAGGAAGTTTCAAGTATTTATGATCAGGTACTTTCCCAGCATAACTTCACAGTCACAGTGTGATGCTACAAAGTGTTGAAGATATATATTTTTTTTCTTTTTTCCTAAAAATTGACATAACTTTTAGATGCAAAGAGCTGGACTAAAACCAGATGTCGTGAGCTATTCCCTGCTCATCAAAGCTTATGGGAAAGCTAGGAGGGAAGAAGAAGCATTGGCGGTTTTTGAAGAGATGCTTGATGCTGGAGTCAGGTTCATTCTCCTTTCAATACCTTCTTGTCTTGATACAGTTTGAGCATTGATCATTGTGTTGGGTAATCGTGAACCTTGTTTTTGGACAAATTATTTAAAACCTTGATGTGTAAGGCTTTAAGCTATGAGGACATCCTTCGTCCATGCGAAGTTTCAGTTAACAGTTATTTGATCTGGCCATACTCTTGGCACCTTTTTTTTCTGAAAAAAGTTGTTTTGTATTAATTGAACATGTGCCACTCCTAAGCACATTGAAGAGTTTTTGTTTAGGCACATACAAATGACAGGTTCCATGTTCATGTCGGGCCATGTGATTGTGATCAAATCTGACCTCTCAAATCATAATAATAAAAGTTGTTGTTCTCTTTCATCAAAGCAAGCTAGTACTCTATTGCATGTACAAGTTAAAAACCATATGCTTAGCTAACCAAGTTTTCACTAAAGAATAGCTGCTTGAGATTAATGTTTTCTGGTAAGAGGTACTCTAAAGTATGCTATAGGTGATTAAATTTGCTGTTATTTTTCCAGGCCAACACGCAAATCATATAATATTTTGCTTGATGCATTTGCAATATCTGGATTGGTAGAAGAGGCTCATACAGTTTTCAAGACCATGAGAAGTCACAGGTACAACTTCTATTATTGTACTTAAATTTCAGAAAGAAATTTAACTGTGGGTTTTCACCTTATCACACTGTTTGCTTTTGCAGGGTTGAGCCTGATCTCTGCTCTACACAACAATGCTCTTAGCTTATATAAATGCTGCTGATATGAGTGGAGCTGAGAGATTCTTCCGTCGGATTAAAGAGGATGGTTTGAAGCCCAATGTTGTTGTTTATGGAACTCTGATGAAAGGCTACTCAAAAGTAAATAATGTTGAGAAAGTAATGAGAGGTACGAGAGGATGCGAATGCAGGGTGTTGAACCCAACCAGACTATCTATACTACCATCATGGATGTACATGGCAGGAACTCAGATTTTGGAAATGCTGTAATTTGGTTCAAAGAAATGGAAGCTCGTGGATATCCACCAGACAAGAAAGCAAAGAACATCCTACTTTCTCTTGCCAAAACACCTGAAGAACAACAAGAAGCAAATGAGTTGTCCGGGAGTAGTGCAATTCAGCTGGAAGTAAAACCCAACGGAGTGACGTCCGGTTTAGAGATGGACGGTGCTGATGATTATGAAGGTGGACAAACTGATGCCGGACTTCACCGTTTGTTAGATGGCGCATGCACAACAAGTAATTTAAATGGTAAAATCGGGGCTGGGAACAATGGTTTTTGTGAAGAGGATGACAATGATGATTACGAGGAAGAGGATGATGAAGAGTTCAATTTTGTTTCTTTTAAAGATAAGCAAGAACTAAATTTTGTGACTTGATGTTCTGAATCATGGTGTATATTTTCTTTGTGCAAACTTATGATGGCATTTCCTATACAAAGGGATTCATGGTATTCTTGAAATGTCAATACAGGTTGGTCTGAATGATGTTTCTTTCCAGCCTTGTCTGTTTGAAGGAAATGAGTTAAGGTAGAAGCCAATTGCGCATACCTGTAACGTAATTGCCGATGGCTTATCAGGTAAGTTCTGCTTATATTTCCGATTGATTGCAACTAGGGTGAAAACAGACAGAGATATCCGTCGATCCGATTCTAAATCTGTTTAAAACTGCATCGATGTTATCCAGATCCGAAAATCCGGCGTAATATGGGTTAGGATATGGGAAGAGCAACCGACCAGATTCAAAATCTTCATGTAATATGGGTTAGAATATGGGAAAGTAATATTCGAACCCAATATCCCAGAAATATCCGATCCGATATCCGATAAAATCAGTTATTCTTTCATTAATTTGGTTCATTATTGGATAGATAGAATAGTTGTTTGATACTGGCACTAAAAAACACTACTTTGTTATTAAGCGTGAACTTCAACAAATCTATCAACAAACAAATATAGTGATGACATAATACTTTTACCTAAATTGATTTGTTCAACTTATTTGATAAACTTTTTTTCTATTCAAATTACTGGAATTAGTTGAGTCACTAAATTGCACCTCTAACTATACTACTATCCTATGTTAAAATAATTATGACTTGAAGCTAATGTTGCAAGGTTAATGCTTTATTTGTTCTTTACGCATAACAATTATGTACTATACTACTATCCGATTATGATATCCGATCCACCTCGAATCAACTGCTGTATCCGCCAGATCCGAATCCCGAATACATCCACTCAGATCCAGATTCTGAACATCCGTGATCCGACTAATCCCGAAAAATATGGGTTAGAATACGGACGAGCAATATCCACCCGATCCTAATTCTGTTTCACCCCTAATTGCAACTGCATCCAGCCATCCAATACAGAAACAAACACTGACCACCTCATCCAATCAATTTAACATGTTCTTCAAGAATTACAGCAATTTATAATTTTATATTTCTCAAAGCTGCGGCAGTTAGGGATCCTGAACTTGTTGGTAGTTCTTCTACATGTTTCTAAACTTATTGATACCTGATCACGCAAGCTTCAACTAATGTTCATAAGATTTCTCTGTGTGCTTTTTGATATGGTTATTTCACTCACTAGAACTTTCAAAAGAATTCTAAAATAACCGTTAATACCTTTTTTATACATCATGGACCAATTTCTGCCTGCAAAGGCACTCTGTGCTGAAACGGATGGGGACGGTGGCATTTTGTTGCTTCTTCCATCCTTGATGTGTTAGTAACCATAACACAAGACTTCTACACAATGAGGTTTCGTTTATCTTTGTCATATCTCATCAAAAGGATGAATATTTTGAACTTTACAACAAACAATTCAGTTTTTCCCATCCCTTTCTTCTGTTCACAATATTGTATTTATTTAGGACTGGTACTGGACATGTTGGGTGACCACATGCTGAAACTTGTACACGATTTGGGTTGGCATGCCCTCTATTGTTATTTGAACTTGCAAGTTTGTCGCTTTTTCATCATTTTCCCTCTTTATTCCAGAGCTGTATGTTGGTTGTTCTTTTGAAGACCCGATAGGAGTTTTGTTAGGCTCAGTTGCAGTACTGGGCGTCGAAATGTTGATCACATAAATTCTGACATAAGGGCAGTCTTCAACTCTCCACGCCAAATTTCTGTCCATAGAATTAATTATGCCGCCAACTAAGCAAAAATCTGATGTGGCATAGGAATTAAGGAAGGAGAGAAGGAAAACAAAAACCATGTCTCATGCAAGAAATCGGATCGAAAGCGGTACCAAGACACAAGAAACGAGCAAAATCGGGTTGACGCCGCGACACTAACCAAGCTGTGGTTTGTGGTGCATGCATTGGTTTATTGCTCTCTATCCTCTAGACACTACTTCATGAAAATCATGGGTTGGGAAACTATGCATTGGTTTTATTATTCTCTCTCTCCTCCAGACATTGCTCATAGAAACTATGGGTTGGGACTGTCCTAAATAAACCAGTATAGTCATGATTCATTTCGGTGTCATTAAGCAGTCATTCTATGGTTGCACTTGATCAATCTCAGGATTTCTTACCACTACTTAATTTTCCCAAAGGTATCATTATTTTCTATTAGGATATGCTGCCACTGACTATTGCTGATTGTTATAGGTATGCTATGTATCACCGATACGCGATACCGGTACGGCGATACGCAATTTTCCAAAAACATGAATCCGGTGATATGGTGAGTATATATGTATTAATTTTTTAAAAATGTAAATAAGCCAATAATTAGGCGATTTGTATGCTTGGGAGCTGGATGTTGTATGAGAGTTCGCAAGCACGACAAGAAGGGGCTACGAGGGGGAGAGATTTTAGGTTAGGATTGATGGGTTAGAATGAGCTTTTACTTTATTTGGCCTTTGTGTTATGAGTTTGGAGGTATCAGGAGGATCACGGAGTATCGGAGAAGGGTTAGAACTTTTTTGATTAATTTTTTATGCTGAATTTCACCAATCCTTATCGATCTGGGATCGGGGAGGATCGCAGAGGATCGGGATATCCAATAAATATCCGACATCAGTACGACACCTTCGTGGAGGATCAGTGATTCATAGTAGGCATGTGACAAAGTAGCTCTTTTTGTGTATGGAAATTGAACTGACAAAGTAGCTCTTTTTGTGTATGGAAATTGAACTATGGCTATTATTAGTTCCAACATGTCTCACATGCATGCTGATTGAATTATTAGGATGTACCCGCATAATTAGCCCAGATAACGACAAGAACCACCACCGCATTTCGAGATAATTATATCGATCTCAAGATACTAATTCAATCAAAACATCGAGCTGTATTCGATGTTTTATCGCTTGATACACCGTGTTTAGAGTAAGTTGCAACTGAAACAATAATTAGAGACTAAAATAGAAACATATTACATTCTATTGCCACACATGGCTAAGTCCATAACTTTACATTGAGCTCGAAATAGTATTACAATACTTTATAAACTTAATTAAACAAAGTGTAAAGGCAGCTACAATACCCATTAGAACACTGCTAGCCAAAGTATGATCTACTATTCAACTGAATCCTCTGCGAAGTCTTCAACCTCATAACCCTATCCTTCCAGAATATCCTCACCCCATGCGTCACCGATGTTAGATTCTAAGCAAAGGGAGAAATAGCAAGAGTGAGTATAGATATACTAAGCAAGCATTAGTAGCAATATGCAATTAATGAGAAAACAACTCTGCTTTTACTAGAACATCACTTCCTCCTCAATTCCCTTTTTTCTGAAACTAGGTTTTATTAAATTGAAAATGTTGCTAGTTTTAATTTCAAAAGAAAGACTACTAACACTCATATATGAGACAAACTAGCTTCTGTAATCTAGACAAATATGAATTTATGATTTTACCCTGCACAGGTTTGTAATACTTTATCTATAGTGAATCCAACCGCAGTTGAGAACCCAGAACGTTTATCACTACTCAGGTATATGATGTTCATCCCTGCTAACTCGAGCCGATGACATATTTCCTAGGTAGTCCCATCGACCATAGCCTAACAATTGTACTAGCTCAACACAAGAATCCTAATACTTATCTTATGGCATTTAAATATAGTACCCTAGTCGTGAACGGTTTTGCCTTATGGCCTTACCGCCATACCGCTTCCCTAGTTTTACCGGTCTTGCCTTATGGCCTTACTGATCTTACCAGCTTCCTTCGTTCTTACCGGTCTTGGCTCGATGGGCCTTACCGATCTTACCAATATCTTTGGTCTTACCGATTTTGCCTCAACGGGCCTTACTAATCTTACTAGTTGGTCTTACCAATATGCCTTACCAGCACTGCATCGGGTCTTACCACTCTAGTTATCTATTACATACCCATTGTGAAGATCATACACCTTCATATGACAACTTTTTCTAGTCATTTTCACGCATTCATAGTTGATTCTAAATTATATTACCAAGGTGTTCGATTGTAGTTTGTTTAACCTTATATTCTAGCATATGCCGAGGGCCCCACTAACAACGAAATATCCACAACCTGGGCACTTCTACCCACCATATTGAATATATATGCAAGCCAACTGCTTCTTTCAAATTGGACTTGCCATTCCTTCTATCATTCATTTAAATCCTCAATTTCTCCTTTTTGATTTCAACATAGATTTTTGACATGCAAGTAATGACCACAGTAAAACAAACATTTAATTTCCATAAAACCTTATTTGCCCTCGAATGGTGTAAAAATAATCGCCCTCACCCTATTCTGAAAAATAGTCCTGTCAGATTTGATTCACTTCTTGAAATTATGAAATATTATACTTCAGATAGTTAATCATTTTCACATGTTTCATTGCGTCCAATCCTTTTCCTGACTTCTATTAAATTGTTGCATGAATATTGCATATTTCAATTTGGGTATTTTAAGTTGATGTGTTTTAATTTTGGATCGGTGATTTCTTCTAATAAAGGTATTATTTTTCTATTTATAATGATTCCTGCAGTTGCTAGCTTTGTTTTGTTTCTATATTTATTTATCTGCCTCATATTTATCCTCCTTTTTGCTTTTTATTAGAGTGATTGCTTGATATATATATACTATATATATATATATATATATATATATATATATATATATATATATATATATATATATATATATATATATATAGAATGTGTTCACATACGCCAGTGTAGAATAGGCTATGCTACTCCCCATCCATTTAACACGCATCTAACCGAAGGCTAATGCTAGAATCCATTAATTACGGCTAATGTGCTGGTCAACACAACTAGTTAATGTATATTGTAGTTTGTACATGAATCTATTTTTTCTTTTATTTTAGCCATATCTTTTAATTGGTAGCTTGGATTTGCAAATAGTTTTCATCAAGAGCTACTGTTGACGAGAGGAATAAAATGGTATAAGCCTCTACTAATAAATAGTAATTTAGCTGATTGGTAAAAGAAATTACTATTTTTATAACATAAAATTACTACATCTACAACTAAAAATTACTATCATATAATATAATTGGAAACTTCTATGAAGACGTAGTCATTTGGTAGTAAAAGTCCGTGAAAACTATATGTACAAGTTCTGAAAAATTCTCAAAAATTATATGTAGGGATGTGAGATTGTAGTCTCCGTAAAATTGAATACAAAACTCAACCGATTTGAAAGATATGAAAAGGCAAATTTACTATTCATCGATGATTAGCGCTTGTCAATTTCTATACCTTCCAAATCAGATTGATTTTGGTTATTAAATTTTTTCATGAATGTAGAATCTCACCTCCCACTACTTATGGTAATTTTTTGAGAATTTTGAAAACTTGTATATATGATTTTACATGATAGAAATGATTTACACAGATATGTTAACCTTTACTATCTAGAAAATAACATATTGCTTACCATTACACAAGATGTTACTGATTTTATAGATCACATGAATATGTTAACTTTACTATCCAAAACTAATAATATATTACTCACTATTACATAAGATGTTACTATATCCCTGTGGTAAAACCAGTTTTATCTTATAAAAATACATGAAAACTATATGTATAAGTTTTCAAATTTCAAAAAAATTAATATGTTGTTAGAGATGAGCTTCACAATCTTGTAAAATTTGAAGATCAAACTCAAAGCATTTGAAAGATATGAAATTGACAAAACACTAAACAAAGCAAAATCACTATTGAGTCGAATGTCTTCTTTTTTCATATCTTTTAGCTGAGATTGATTTTGGATTCAAGTTTTATAGGTTTGTAGAATCTCACCTCCCCTACTGCATGGTAATTTTTTTCGATAATTTTTCAATCATTTTACTAAAGGGTCAACAAGTAGAACTAAACTCTTGTTTAGAAAACTATATGTACAAGTTTTCAAATTATGCAAAAATTACCATAACTAGGATGTGAGATTCTACAATGATATATAAATTTAAAGACCAAAATCATTCTCAGCTGAACGACATGAGAAAGACAAATTTAGTTCAATAGTAATTTTGTATTGTTTAGCGATTTATCAATTTCATATCTTTCAAATGCGATTGAGTTTGGTCTTCAAATTTTACAGGGTTATATAGCTCATCTCCCTTACGTATGGTAATTTTTGAAAACTGGTACCTGTGATTTTCATGAATTTTGCACGACTTAGGTGGATTACACAGGATATAGTAATAACTTGTGTAATTGGTAGTAATATATTATTTTCTAGATAGTAGAAAGCAACATATTATGTTTAAACCATTTCTACCATGTAAAATCATATGTATAAGTTTTTAAAAATTCTAAAAAATTACCATAAGTAGAGAAGGTGAGATTCTACATCCTTGTAAAATTTGAAAACCAAAATCAGTCTGATTCAAACACGATTGAGTTTGGTATTCAAATTTTACAAGGCTATAGAAGTTCGCATCCCCTACGTATGATAAATTTTTGAGATTTTTTAGAACTTGTACATATAGTTTTCTCACTTAACTTTATCACAAATGACTTATTTGTGTAGGATTTTCTAATTATATTGTATGGTAGTGTCGCGACTCACTTACGCTTAGTGTCGCCTTGGCGCTCGGGCGCCAACCTCCGCACCCCGCCTCTACATGTCTCCCTTGCGCGACGGCCTCGCCTTTGTGCCTCTCATGTACACGCCTGGTCGGGCTTTTGGTCTACACCTCGCCTCGCCCGAGCCGCCCAGCTAACCTCCTCCTGCTCACCCTTCTTTGTCGTATAGGCACCTGCCTCCGCTTTCAATCTTGGTTCGGCTCATCACCGCTCGCTTCGCCTGCTCATACTGATCGCTTCCTGTTGCCTTTCATCGCCTTGCACGCAGCCTTCAGTTCGTTGCCACCATTCGGCAGCAAAGACTAGCCGCTCCCCTTGGTCTTTGCGCATCAATTCATCCCCTTCTACGTGCATTCTCACCTCTCCCTTGCTGCCTCCTTTGCCCCATGGTTGACATTCTCTAGTTTTCTATTTTGCTTGCTTGTTCCCTATTGTTTTGCTATGTGATACTTGATGAGTTCATATGTGGAATTTATGATATGGTTAATGATGGAATGGGTGGATTTTCTATTGATGGATGGTGCTATGACGACACCTAGCAATCTCCTGTATGTCGGGAGTGCGAGGAGGTCGCCGAGCACCCATCAACAGAACTTCTAGCACTACACACAATCAAGCTGAAACCTTAGTTACCAAAGATTCTTCTTATATGGACTTTATGTTTCTACGATTGATGTAAATCTTAAATGCGCGGCAATGGTGGCATACCTGGCAAGGCTATGATAGGGCTTGGGTGGTTCTAATGGTGAGATTGATTTTGATGTGGAGGGGCCTGGCCTTCCTGGTTCTTGCCTTGCTTTCACTGATGCCTCCTTCTTGGCCGTGCTTGGCCTGCTCTCTTCTTGCTCTCAGCTTGGGGCTTGCTCCTGGTTTCTCCATCCTGGTGATCTTGGCTTTGGGGCAATGTGGCTTTAGGGGAGTGATGGATGGATGGCTCGACCCCAGAGGCTTCCTCTTTTTACTGGGCTCACTCTTATCTCTTCTCACGGTGAATTGATATTTTGGGGGGGACTATTCCCATGTGGCTTTGGTTATCCGCAGTTCTTCTAGGTTTGTTTAACGTGAAATGACAAAACCCTAATTAGTGAGAGATGCCGACTAGTCTGACGGTTCCAGTATCTCGATAAGCGTGATCTAATCTCAATGGATCTGACGGCAATTAATTTAGCCTTTAAATTTCTTATTGTTTGGCTTTCTTTATATTGGAGCAGACTAATAATTTGGGGAATTGAGTCTAAGATTATTGGAAGCTTAGATTTTTGAATAATAGAACATTCTTGTAATTTTTTTGATGTAATTTGATACTCAAGTAATGCTATGTTGTATACAGTTGTATGACATTGCCCTTTTGTTGTATTTGGCATTTGTATGGACGGTGATGTATTTAATATACTTGTTTGCTTGTAATTCAACTTCACATAATTAATGCTTTGATCAATAAAGAGATTGGTTTATTTTATTTGTGACTTGCCATATGTTTATTCTTGTCAAAAAAAAAAATTCTCCGATTACTAGATTGATTTAAGAATGTGCAAAGACTCAATGCATGCAATGTACGCTCGTTTCAATTTATTTGATGAGGTTTACTTTTGAATAATTAAGATTGTTAATTCTTGCAATCCGGATTATCTCACATTAGTTCATTATTTGCTAAGTACTTTGATGGGTGGGTCCTTTCAACCATGTTCATCCTGCTTTTTCTGAATTTTGATATGTTATTCTTGAAATTGAGATATACTGTTGCAATGACTATTCCGTGCTTACTCTGTACGGAAATTGTTAAAAGTCATGAGGCAAAGGAAGCGACTGCTAATATGAACATATGCTGATGATTTATCTTCCTGTCATAATCTGTAACATAAATTATTAGCTACAACGATAAAATATGTGAACTAATTTAGAAATTTATAGTATTTTGCATTCACAAGACAAATTGAAATAGCTTGCTTTTGTTTAATTTGTGCCCGCATTACTTATTGTTCATTAATACATTTTCTAATTTTCATTTTATTTCACTCTGATGATAATTCTATGGGTATTCATTTTACTGCGAAGATCAAGCAAAAATCGCCAAAAATCGAAGGATTTGGGAAAAAAATTGAAAATCCATCGGTTTTCATGAAAAACCAATCGGTTTTTAAAATCGGGCAATTGAATTATTTTTTTATCTGATTTTTTTAAGCGATTTTCATCGATTTTCGACTGGTTTACATGACATGATCTTTTTTGAATTTTTTACTATGTTTTTGAATTTAACCGATTTATCGATCGATTTAGGATTTTAAACCGGCTCGATATAGTCCTGTTTTTGTGATTTTCGAGTTGTTTTCACGATAAAGTGACTCCTCTGTCTGCGAGGACAGGTCTCTGGGAACTGTCCTCTGGTACTCACGTCACCTGCTGGATCTTGCCTTAGATTTTGCTAATCTGCTTGACAACAACACACAGCACCCCCTGCCGCCTCTTCGATTCCGGTTGGGGCGCGGCCGTATCGTCATCCCGCTGTTTGCAGATCAAAATCTCGCCCTCCTGCCGCCGGTAATCATTGGTAGCAAAGCCAAGGAGGCAGTCGTGCCGCTGCAGCGGCCGGCTGCGTTGCTGTCGAACGCACGCGTGTTGAGCCACCGACGGGCGACTGATGCCTACCAGTCGGTGGCTCTCGCCGGCTGAGAGCTGGCACAATGAATGGCAGGCACGTCACCGGTGCTGTTGCCTCTGCTTGGCGACCAATCACTGTACCATGCTGCTGAGGCCAAATGGGTTTCTTCCTTTTTATTTTTGGATTAATCTCAAATGGCTTTCATCGAGAAGTGCTAAATCTTCAACTTTTTAGTGTGGCATTGCAGGTTTGTTTTCCTCGTGTTGTGAGTTTTTCTCTCAGTTGTAAATTTGTCCATGGAATACGTACATAACTGCCACTCAAGACCATAGTTATCCTGCTATACTAGACCAGCCATCCCTTTTAACATCTAAAGATACAAAATAGCTATCGCCTGCATGCCGATACCACCATACTACCCGATTTAATACCATATTCGCCATCCAATCAATATTAATCATACCAATAGAATTGATAATCTAGTCTATTGAACAATATGTTATATTTGATAGTACTACTATGTATTTGGAGTAATATTATAACTGAAATTTTGGTGTACATATAATTAAACATATGTTACTTATAAATACATATTATTATATTAAACTGAAAAAGTACGTCGGTATGGACTGATACATACCGATATAAATCAAGACCAAAATTTACCATTTCAATAGCTAAGTCGGTGTAGCCTCCTTACGATATTAACAAGTGTGCTCTAGACTCAAACAACATATTGCCATAAAAAAATCATGATGTACCTCAATTGGATCTAGAAATATCGGATCGAAGGTCCGTTAACTTGCAGCGAAGTGCCACTTAGATCTGTTAACTTGAAATTAAATTGATAGGTCCCTTAGCCCTGTAACGGACTGATGCACCCTAATCCCTGTATCATGTGGCTCCTCGATAATGCACAAATGGCAAAAGTGTAGTGAAAAACGCTCTTAACGGCCGTTTAATTGGCCGCTAATTCGGTGACGGCGGCCACAGCTTCACGTTTTGCATGTTCGGAGGCCGGTTAAGGAGGTTGAACGGTTATTCGGCGATCACACCAACTAATCAACCGCTTAGCCTTTAATCGGCCGCCAAATTTGATTAATCGACAAGCTATGGCTTTAGATTTGGCTTCCCCATCTGGAAGCTAGAAGATGTTCCAAACAGCTGACTTTTCCAGTTGGAAGGCAAAATCCAACAGGTAACAGCCCATTTATACTAGGAGTAAAAGATGGTCTGATGTAGTTTCTCAAGCTTTAGCGGGTTGGGTTCGATTTTAAACTAGAGTTGAAAAAATTACCCCTTCACCAAGTATAAAATCATAAATTGCACCCTTATTCTCATTCCTATCTCCATCCTTGCACCAAAAACTATACTAAAACCCATACTACCAAACACCAAACCTCTAACTTAACCTGGGGAAGACCTCGACCATATCACCCAGGTGAAGGCTACTTTTCAAAAAAGCTATACTCAATACCAAACAGACCAATGTATGTAGCTTTTGCCATCTCGCTAGTGCAATAAATATGTCTATATTCGGTCCGATATATTTTTATGGAAGTTGTTAGCTCATACTATAGCAATTTTACGAAGTTTAACGAGGTTACAGTTGCAAAAAAATTCATGAAGGTTTTATGTTTCAAGCAGGTTTAATGAATGTTTCAAAGAGTTTCAAAATATATATATATATAGGAAGCCTTTTCTATCTCTCGAGTAATACCCATTATATACCATCTAAATGAAAGTTTATACTTTTATCACTTTTGATATACTTCAATAATAATTCTAAGATATTCCAATGGAATAGGAAAAACTTCATCGAGCCATTTATTTTTTTATATACCATTTTACATATTAAAATGAATATATAAAAAATTATGCTATAAAAGGTGGACTTTGATGAAATTTTTGTGAAACTCACTTTGGAGTATCTTATAATCGACTAAAATATACTCAAAAGATAAAGAGGTATAATAATATCATTTAACTATACTAGAGGTGGATCATCGATATAGAACCATTTTCCTATATATATATATATATAGAATTTTTACCCCGGGTAATTACTCCTATATTATCTCAAACCGTATGGGATATCTTCGATTTAAGGGTATATACGCCGAGTATACAAGTATATAAGATCATCTAGGTGGTATGTACATTTTTTGACGTGGTATGCATATTTTTTTGACATACTTTTTCATGGGTTATATAAAGTATTTTCAAAATACACTAAAAATCATGGACTCTCTTACAATTTTTTCATGTGTCTCACATTAAAGTATCTTATAATTAGTGTATGAGTATACCCAAAGTGATAAAGGAGTATTTGTTCGTTTGGTGGTTTTAGGGGGAGTAACTACTTTAAGTAAAAGATATTTTTCTATATATATATATATATATATATATATATATATATATATATATATATATATATATATATATATATATAAGTTTCACATAGTTTCAAAGGCTTCAAAATTTGAAACTTGAGTTTCAAAAGTGTGTTTCAGGTTTTAAAACTGAAACTTTGAGTTTCTAACAAATTTCAAATATGTAACTTCAAGTTTCAACGCCTTTCAAATATGAAACTTAATTTTCACTGAATTCCACAATCTAAAACATCAATTTTCAAGTCAAAACATCAAGTTTCACAACAGTAAGTTTCTCTGGAACTTCAAGATTCATGTTACTTCAATTTTTAAAAAATGAAACTTCATGTTTCATATAACCTTGAAGTTTCAAAACTGAAAGCTTCACTGGAACATGCATCAAGTTTCATATAACCTTGAAGTTTCAAAACTGAAAAATTCACTGGAACATGCATCAAGTTTCATATGAGTTTCAAGTTTCAAAAAAGCTAGAACTTCTTGAAACTTCAATCCTAAATTAAGCTCAATTTCAAAACTGAACTTTGAATTTGAAACCTGAGTTTCGGGTTAAAAATGAAACTTTGAGTGTCAAGGATGAGTTCAATCAAGTTTTGGACAAAAATAAGAAATCATAGAAAGTTCCAAGCAAGTTTTAGAAAGCTCAGCAACATTCAATTTCAAAAGAAAAAGAAATCGAGTTGCAATCAAATTTCATGGAAGTTTCAAAAATTCAGGTGAGTTCCACATTTTTTAGGCACCTGGGCTTGGCGGCGCCCTCATGCCCACCACCACCGGCACTCACCATTGTCACCCGGCATCATGAACCCACCACACTTTACATTCATATACAGAGTAAGCAATAAAAGACTTGACAATAATCATCTCTAAAGGTTGTCTCGAATCGCAATAACTATCTTTCTATTGTACATAACTAATTTATCTTGTTTCCCATGCCGGCTTTTTTTTCTTTTTTCACTCTTCTACATATAATAAAGATGATTGTATAGATAAAAGTAAACTAAGATGACTTTATTATATATACCTGAGAGATAGATGCTTGCCATAGTTTGTGGGCTATTGAAGAGAGGATATAGATAAGAAATATCTTGGGGACTACATTGAAAAGATATGGAAAGATATTTAACTGGTCGGTTCCATCTGGAACGTCACATACGATCCTACATGGCTACATTCCTACAACTCGGATTGATTATACCGATCCGATCCTATGGTAGAGTATTAATTTGGTGTAATTTTAATATTATTACGATTCTAACAAAAACTTGCAGGACCGTGATCAAAATTTTCATACGATCCTACCGATTATACAGATTCTAATGATTTGTTATAAAGAATTATTTGCATATGCCCCTTTAATTGTAAATTTTACTTCTAATCTCTTAATGTCCATTATAACATACATAAATAACAAATGATCTTTTCTTTGCTGTACATTTTTGTAAACAAAAGTTCTAAAAGCATAGTTAAAAATTTAGAAATGTTAAAATATAAGGTGGATTTTGAAAAATATTTCTTTGGTAGAATCAGATAGGATCTTATATTCTACATCGACCCTATAGCTCTGCTCCAATCGAAGAACCTTTGATCTAATTTAGGGTCGCGATTCTGGCAACCTTGACACCCTAGAAGGCCCTTTATTTTTTTAGGTACGAGCACACAAATGGACGTGTCAACCTGTGGCACCAATGGATGAAAAAGCGCTTTTACGAGGATATTTCTTTTTTCGCAACCCATAAATATTAAACTGAATGAACGATAGATGGTGATTATTTACCATTTTCTTGCTTTAAGATTTGTGCAAAATAAATGGTAGATGGTGATTACTTACCATTTTTTAAGATCTTTGCAAAATAAATGGTAGGGTGATTACTTACCATTTCGTTTGTTTTAATATTTGGCAACTTTATTTGAAAAGCGTAAATCGCCGCCTTTTATTTATTTATTTTATTTATTTTGGTCAGAAGGGTCGTTAACCTCGCAATCTGTCTTCACCTGCTCGTTCACTACCAAAAGGTGAAAAAACAACTTTCCGTCGCCATGCGGCTGCCCTCGGCGTGAGGATACCTCGGCGGCGCCATTCCATCCCTGCCCCCAGAGCATTTTTCCCGTGTATGCCTCTACTAATTGGAATTTCAGTTAAATAATACTGGAGTGAAACAAAAATGCGAAAGAATTGTGCAGTAACTAGATATGTCTTGGGGTTTTACATGGATCATAAGAATTTTAAGAAATCAGCAACATCTCATGTGTCCTTCTTGTATGTGATGACTCGAGTAGTAAATTGTATGTAGAGTGCACATATTGAACAATACAAGCAAGCCTATTTTGCTAATAATCCCTAAAGCTAGCACTGCTGGTAAAAAAAATCAGAAATTTGAGATACATAAGCAATATGGTGTGATGTCCTGAAAAGAAAGCAAAAAGAAAATTTGGAAGAGCTAGGCTCTTGGGACCATAGACAGTATGGGTCATTTTCGACAAATTAGGGCCTGCTTTGAGTGCAGGCTCCGGCTCTGAATCTAGTGGATCTGGTGGAGCTTCAGGTTCAGCTCCACCAGGTGAGAGAAATTTGGAGGCCCGTGAGTACATTAAGAATGTTTAGATGGATCATTTTGTTTTATATTTTAGGCTAAAAAATATAAACTTAATTTACTTTATTTTAACTTTACAAGTTTGAGATCTTAGAAGATGTTTATCCGCAGGCTCTCAAGCAAATGTGCCCTTAATCGTCGTCATATTGATATTGCTGGTTTTCAGGTGTGACCTTTTGTTGAAGATATGTTAATAACTATCATGCAAGTTTTGTGCAAGAAATTACTCTTATATATTCTTTTTAACTAAAAAATGCCTCTTCTATTTACTAGCAACTTTCACTTTGAATTGCTTTGGAGGATATTTTCTCTCTTTCTTGGCAAGTTATCTCCTCTTCCACTTTAGAGAGAAAAATGTTTAGGTTGTTAGGAATGCAAACCAGCTAATTTTTTGGGTATTTCTAGAACGATGAAAACAAGATATTTAGAGGTATATGGCGGAAGGTTCTCGAATATATTTTTTCAAAAAACCATAGAATTACCGGTTTATGTCATATGACTATGAGAAAAGCTTGAACAAGAAACGAAGAGCAAATGAGTGTGTCTATGCTTCCCAAAATAAGACTGAATAGATCTCAAACTACTAGTGATTGCTAGTGGCCCAATTGTTGCATATGAACTCTTCAATTCCTAATTTTCTTTAGAACATAATTGGTTTTATTTATGAAAGCTGTGGAAGTAATTAATTTATTTAAGCATTCTTCTTTCCATGTGAGTTTGTTGAAATGGACATTAAAAATTATAATCCCGTCTTTTTCTAGCTCGTACACTTGCACGGTTGGAACTTAGAACAGTACAGTCGACAAAACATCAACGAGCACGGCCAAAACAGTACACATGGCATAATTACATAACTCCTGAAATTCTCCCTTGGCATGCCTGGGCCATTCATTGTTTGTTTCCAGCCTTCACTTTTGAGCTCATTCATTCTTCCCGGAAGCTACTTTTCAGAGACTTCAGTTCTTATTTCTCCAGTCATGACCACAACAATTTGTCATGTGCAAAACACACTCCAAAAAGTTCAGAGAACAGGCTATATAAAGCACCCACAGGCAACCTTGTGGGAGCCAAGACAAGCCACATTGAGCAAAGGAGCAAAACCCAAATTCCCCTTGAGCTTTCTCTCTTCCTGTTCTTCATTCTCCTTCCTTCTCTTTTCATGTCCCTTACAATATTAGCCTAGTGTACATGGCTCAATTCATGTGAGGATCACAATGGAGGTCGCGCGCTTCAAAGCTGTGCGCCGATCATCAAGCTGCCTAGGCTCCTGAGGATGCTTGACACGATCATGGAGGATGACAGGGAGGCCATGGAGTCACCAAGGCTGCCTGCTCACAATACAAGCTGCAGCAAGGAGGTTGGACAGCAAAGAGGAGTGCCTGAAGATCAAAGCCTGGCTTAATTTGGTTGGAGAGATGGAGTTTCTAGCTGGCTAGTCTTGCTCTCTTTTTGGTTTGAGCAGATGGCATCTGTGAACTTTCTTGAGTATTATCGTTTCCGCTTCAGTAGCGATTACTGCGTTACTCTTGTCCAGTAGTACCAAACGTGAATGTGTTTCTTTGTGCCGAGTAGGGTTGCTCATGTTACAGCAGAAGTACTATACTGTAACCTCCAATAAATGTTGTTCTCTCTGTTCTTGTGAAAGCTAATAAGGTGGTTCTTGGCATTGCCCTTTGATGTGGATTGAAGATCCCAAATGGTGAAACAAAGCATATTCCGGAAACTGCCGCACTTTTTACCAAATTTGTGAGCCCTTAGTTTGTTATTTAATACTACTGAACTTGAACTAATTCTGAATACTTGTTAAAAGAAGGAAGCTAGTAAGCAGGTGCCATCACGAGCTACATTGTTACATACGTGAATCGCATATAAACATACTAATGCTGTTTTATATAAAAAATTTTGATGAAAAACAGAAGATTCAATCTATCATATATTATATATAAAAGGTACATGTATTATTCATACACACTGGATGGTTTCTTCACTAAAGAATCAAAAGCTGATAGAAAACAGCAAGAGGCTGAGAAAATACTGAGGTTCATGTTGTGAATCACCAGAAAGATGTACCTCTCTTTTCAGCATGCACTCATCCATTAGTATAACATATTTACAGATCGTGGTCCAGAACTCTTCAACAGCCATGGATGGAGGTTTAGCAAAGATTGTGTCTTGGATTGATAGTTTTCAATTAGTCTTTTAATGGCTTGTTCAAACTATTTTCTTCATTTGATTGTCGCTTGTTAGGTCTTTCTTTATGAGTCTCTTGATGACAAAATTTTGGTTGTAACTTTGCAATAAACGATTGGATGTGTGCATCTTATGGTGCAGAGGTTGGAATGTTAATATATTCTTCCATTATCTAAAAAAAGATAACATATTTTTAGTGAAGAGGACTCTTCCTACATCGCGAGAGAAGTATCTCTACATTGGCAAATGATTTTTCGCTGCTACACAACAGAGAATGATAAAATCAAACATGGTGAACAGATAGGTACAAGAGTACATCATTGAGGGATCTCTAGCAATTCCATAGGTTCTATATGATATGCCCCTTCTTTACATGGATTATTGACTGTCTATGGCTAATGTTGAGAATAGACTGAAAAAAAAGTTTATCGAAGTCTGATTTTATTGAGATTCATGCATCAACCCTATTGTCTAAAGCGTTTATTACTTAATATATAGAAAATAGGTTTACATGTCTACTCACTACCATTCTTCACATCTATGTTTGGTGCATGAATAAATTTTGACAATGCAACAAGCCCACGAGGGTTCAACCATGCAACATCATAACTGTGATGGACCGCCTTTTTAGGTAGTGCGTTTAGATCTGCGTGTGTGCAATACCGAATTTTAGCCGATAAATCAAGCGTACATTGCCGGGCAAAGAACGATAAACAACGATTGACATAGATAAATAAAGCCTTATGGCTAGAGTTTTACAAAAAAAGCGGCGCTTACATTACAACACCAAAGAGTTCTCCCACGGAAATGGGTTGAGCGATGACCAAAACATCAAAACCAATACTTTTCAGCGTCGTCTACGATTTCTTGGAACTCTCCGGCTTCTTGGAAATCTAGGGGAGGGTAGGGGCAAGGGTGAGTACTAGCACCAGTACTCAACAAACCACACGGAATATTCTGAATATTACATGCGAGGATTTACAAGGTAGGTATGGTTTCTTTATCATGCTAGATGCAAGGTTTAAGAACAATTTTAGTTACATTTGAAACACAAACCATATAATAGGTAGCAGGGGGGTTTTCTCAAGATTCCAACCCTCAGTCCATTTTTTATTATTAAAACTAATTTGAGCCGAGTTAGGTATCACCCCAAATTAACTTAGCTTCATTGACTTACAGGCTTGCAGTAACTGATTACAATTTAGATTGACTCTGCAGAGTGCTCAACTTTACCCACAAGATATCTCGGTCTTAAGTGCCCACGCGATTAACATGCCTCTTTTATGCATGCGGTGGGGCCAAGAGATGATCGTAGCCGTTTATTGAACTTCCCTCTTTAGCTCCTATCGATGGGCTATCCAAGATCCGCAATATTCAGGACCCATGGCGTGGGAACACGCGATTGAATATTGTAGATACTATTTGTTGCGTGAACCGTGAATGGCCACTCCATTCGTTCATACTGATTATATCACGATCCATTGCCTCGCTTAGCTACTTCCTATCTCTACTACTTCTAATTTTGAGTTGGTGGCGGTCCGTTCTACAATTTCTAATCCCCAAACTACCCCTCGGACCCCCAACCCTAACAGCTGGCGCGTCAGCCGTCTCGCCCCCAAAACCCTAGCACGCGCATTCCAGCACCACGGACGCCTCTCCAAACTGCGCGCCGCCCCTCAAACCCGCCGCAGCTGGCGATAAATCGTCCCCGTCTCGGCGATCGTGGTCTCCTCCGCTCAGCGCCGCCCGCCGGCCGCGATCTCACGCCGCCCCAGGCGCGATCTCCGCGCCCCATCGCCCACGCGCATTCTTCTCGTCGGTCGATTGCCGCCCTACCATAGACGCCCGGCTCCACCCTCCGCGCCCTCGCCGCTGGCCGGGCTTCGGCGCTACGCCGTCGGGGACTCAAGGCCTCCGCTTCTATCGTCGAGCACACTACGCCTGAGCCGGCGGCGATCCATAAGCGGCACGAGGGTGGCGGAGAGGCGAGAAGATGGCGTCGAGGGCAGCGTCCAAGTATATCATCACATTGCGGGCTCGCCACCACCGCCATGATGAGTCCTTGATGCGTTTTTTCTGCTCATGGTTTGCCAGCAATGAAGAATCACAACATTTACATTTTGTCACAAGTTCTTTTATTATTATTTCTGAGGTCGCTCAAGGTGGAAGTCGAATTGAATGGAAAGGCACAGTAATACGGATTAGTTGGAAATCTTGCTGGTGTTCTCCATGAGTCTACACATGTTAACCTCTCATTACCAATATATGCATTCTCTTCTTCATATTGCATCTGCTGCATTGAATCTTCTTGTCATAACATGTGCGTGTTGTTTTTTCCTTAAATGTCAAATCAACTTGGAGCTGCAAGATGCTAACTTTGTATGCCCTAACCTTTAAGTATTAGCCCTCTTTTATTGGATACTTTATTGAAGAATACTATATAATAACTTAGCATTGTATGCAATGATTGTTTTTATAGTTAAAAGCGCAAGTAGAGTATTATCTAAATAATAGTATGTTGTTCATCGTTGGTGACGGTCATATCCTTGTCGAGAATAATCCCTAGCTTCACTTTTGTAGATACCTTGAGATGGAATCACTGCGCTTTATTTCCAATACATGTAAAGCTTATGTCCATGTGATTTTCTTGACCTAATTATTAACTTCTGCAGGGGCTTCATTGTATTTGTGGGAATATATGAACCAGCAAAAAAAACTATTGGAGGCGTTTCACGAAAATTTGAGTGTTGTTGCTCATTTTGTAAGTTAGCCAGCACGTTTACTTATTGCTGGACTAGCTGATTGCTCAAAGTAAGGCATGTTAGTCTATAGATCGGGTTGTAAAGCTTTCTTTTGTTTATTTAGGCGGTACTACGCCATTTCTATACGCAAGCTTATTGGTGGCATTTAGTGTTAAAATGCGAAGAATGTTATTTTACACCATCTTTATGAATGCTTGGTCCCAGAGCTTGTGTGTTTATGTGCAGATTATTTTCTAAATGAGAATGCTCACAGATTTGTAGGAGCCGTTGGAGGATTCTTTGCTTCTCTCATTCGTGTCCCCACAGAGGTCTGTATTTTTTTATATTATGTACTCTTAATGTTGTTTTGCATTAAATAAAAATGGACGCATTGCATTAAGTGGTGAAACAAAGAATACCAAAGCCCAGTCATTCAAGTTCTGCACACTTTTTGATTCGCCTAATAATTGCTAGAGAAGGATTTAAAGGTCTTTATCTTTGTATGTATCTTGACCTCTTATTTGGTGAACAATCTTTTAACCGAAATTATTAACTTTTCTTTTCCAATACTTATTTGAGGAAAAGTTAATGATTCGGATCGGTTTAATTTGCGTTGATCAATGAATGATTGTTGATTTGAAGTGTAAATATCTTCTTTGTTGTACAATAAGCCTCGTTGCCTTATCTATTCTAATATTGGTTTCTTTTGGTATGTAGGAGTTACGGTTCATTTTAGTTGAGATCCGCGTTTGATGCCATTCAATTCTGCATATATGAGCAACTTCAAATTGGTTACAAACTTGTGGTATAATTATCTGTCATTTACGAGATAACTATTTATTCTTGATTCAGCATGAACTACTACTACTTTATAATGATCCTTTCTAGGCCTCAAACCACTGGTCGGTCTTAATATAGGATTGAGTATTACACACGTCATATATGTTATCCTGTATGACTATTGTGCGATTAAATAGCATGTAATGAGATATGGGGCGGCATAATTTGGTGAGAACATTGAATTAGCATACATCCCGATGCCACTCATATGTAAACTTTGATTTTGTATATCTGTTTTCATCGAGATCACATTCACGTGTATTATGATTGAGTTGACTTGATTAGCTGCTCACCAAGAATGAATTCTGTTGCTACTTGGTTGTATAACATGATAGCTGGAACTATGATTTTCAAGAATTTTATGATTTACTTGCCACGTCTTCACTTATGCATCGAGCAAAGAGGTTGAATGATCTGAAAGAATGCACTTATTGGTGCTTTTCTTTGGTACAACTAAATTCTCAATTTACGATTATGCTTGCACGGTGTTTGATCGTCAATTCAAGTACACTTTTTGATGCGGTCCGCCTAATAATTGCTAGAGAAGGATTTAAAGGTCTTTATCTTTGTATGTATCTTGACCTCTTATTTGGTGAACATCTTTTAACAAATTACTGATAACTTTTCTTTTCCATTACTTATTTGAGGAAAAGTTAATGATTCGGATCCGGTTTAATTTGCGTTGATCAATGAATGATTGTTGATTTGAAGTGTAAATATCTTCTTTGTTGTACAATAAGCCTTGTTTACTTATCTATTCTATCTTGGTTGCCTTATCTTCGATTGCTATTTAACTGTAGTATTCTCTTCCGATTGCATCTTTTCCTTTTATCGTTACCCATATTGACCACTTGCATAAAAAATCGTTAATCTATTAACCGATGGTAAGCTGGCATCTTGGGCCCAACTCTCGTGATAACATCTTTTTTAGATGGTGTGATTTTTACTCTTTGATGGTCTTTGATTTTGGCGCCTTTGAATCCTAAAATAAAATGTTTAGTGCATTCACTATCATAGCTCATTTGGTTATTTGGTGCATGTATAGGTAATAAAATGTTTAGTGCATTCTTTTTGTTATACTAATGCATATATCTCGAATCATGTGTCCGCATTTTTATTTCGGCCTTTGATATTTTGATATCTTTGGTTGCTTGATTGTTTTGGTTTGGTGCTTTCATGGTAGTGCTCGAATTCATGATCTGGTGAAGGAGAGGTAATGATCATTGCTTTGTGGATTTTCTTGAAATTGATGAATTTGAGAGAATCTGGTAGTGATGTGTTATGTTTCGAGCAAAAAGTGGGTATTTTGGTTCTTTGGGAATTGGGAAGAGGAACCTTTGTTATGGTAGAACCTTTGTGAAATGGTACAACGAAAAGTTTCAGATGTGTGAGTATATGGAATTCTTTGTGATGTTTGGGGCTTGGTATGAACATTGCATTTGGTGCAATGATCAATGTGAAATCTTGTGATATGTGTGATGCGTTGTCTCAATCGAGAATATTAACGATCCTATCAGTAGTTGCCTCTCTCTTTGAGCTCTTAACAAATTACTGGCTGATTCTCGTTTAACCTTGCCTTTGTAAATTTTCCATAGTAATGCATATTTATGTGGTTATACTATGATCCATTGTCAATCTATGTCATGCATATTACATAACTCTAGGTATTTGTAATATCAATAAAAATATGTTTATTCATAGAGATGACTCTGTTATGTAACTATTTTAAATTATTGCAGGCAATTAACATTACCAAATGAAGACATGTTGTTGGTACTTAATGAGGGTTGGTGGGTAACAGGTTGATTCATAGGGGATAATCCTAGAAGGGGCATAGTAGATTAGAAGCAACTAACAAGTTCAATTTGCTAGAAGAAAAAAAAGCTATTTTGGATGGAGTTACATTTTAAGAAGTAAATTCTGGATATTTTTGAGCGTTGCTTCTTGATGAGAGTACCGATCCTTGTGTGTCTCGTGGTGCCTTGTAAGGTAAGAAAACTTCATCTTTGAAACTCGTCTTTGGTTTTCGAATCTTGACAAAAGATTTTTCTTCTTTGATTGATAGTGTACTCATCAAACTCACGAACACCAAGTATATGATGTTTTCTTTTTATGATCATGAGTTGCTCACCCTATTCAAATTAGTTTGTGTGTTGTTGTGTGGGGTAACCTTATTTAGAACATAATTATATTTTACATCTATAGTTGTAGCATGGAGGAGGGAAAAAATGAATTTACATTGAAATTACGAACTCTTGTGCAAGTTGTTTAATATAATTGTAAGCAATAGAACAAAAATATATATAGAAGATTAATTGGGTGGAATGGCGATTTCCATGAGAACACGCATGTGGTCTTTACTGCTACTGTTTTTATGAACGTGTACCAATTACTTTAACTAAATTCTTAAGTTAAATTCTTTATTGTACCTTTCACTGCACATAATAGTCTAAGGCATATTTTATTCATATCTTGCCTCTTTCTCACATAATAGTCTAAGGCATATTTTATGTTATGCTATAGTGCTTTTAGGACACTATGGGCTCCTTAGTTGTGTACATGTTGGGACTTGGGAAACACAATTGAACATGGTTAGTAATAAGGCGTGCAGAAAATATACTGCTTTGTTAAGAGTATCAAATCATAAATATCTCTCATATCATGTTTTAGTGTTTTCGTTAGAGTTAGTGCTTCTATGTTATTCACTTGTCACATAGTTACGGATGTAAAGAAAGCAGAAGTCACACCCTCGGTTCGTGGATCCACTCGGCTTAGTAAAAGTTTTTTCTAGGCATCATGTCCAATTTCTCCCGATCTTGCTTTTGTTAATTTTTTTTTGCAATGCTTGCAAATTATTTGTCTTTGTGCAAGCGTTTACGTTTAATATGCTTATTCAAGTATTTCTCCGATTATTGTGCAACTTTGAAGCTGCATTATGCATTGTGGTAATTTATGTTATTAGCATCTCTGTGAACTACTGCAAGAACCATTCAAGCTAGTATCATAAAAAATTAGGTGAGCACATATGTGTGTTATTTGATTCTGCATGCATTGTCAATAATTAATTTTGCTATTTGCTTTCTCCCTAATTGTCATCGATACATAACACTAAAAAGCAGGTTTAATTAGCAGTCAACAACTCAACATACCTCTGTTGAGATACTCCTTTGTGAGTATCACTAAGAAATAAGTGTAGCGAACCCTCTGGCACTTCAATATCAGCAAATTTAATAGCTGAAAACCTCTGGCAATTTTCTAAAGACAAAGAATGCGATTAAAACACATATCTCTGGAACAAAGCCGGGTAAAATCATGTGAATCTTTGCCCAATTAGTCCTTAGAGAAAGTAGGTAAGATCAATTGAACAGTATATTCCACGTATTGTGTGTTTACATATGATAACCAAGGTGAATAGTATAAGTGAGACTCTTACTTCTTCCATAAGTGAAGTCTTGATGTACCATAGAACAAGCAGAGTTGGTTCTTATGCCGTCTTTCGCCCATTCACATGCTAAATTCTTGGTTAATTGGTTGATGGCACCTATACAATACTCATATTTGGTTATGCATGCTAGAGGCGTCTGAGGCACCTTATGCTTACATGCTCAAGAAAGTAATCTAGGGGCCGGCAGGATGAAAGAAAAGAAAAGAGCACTACCACCAAACAGAAGTCAGATTACATTAGAAAGTAACTTGCATAAATAATTACTTTGAAATCTAAATGGTGATTGCATCGAGAATCTGATTGCCACAAAAATGACTTGTCTTTGGTATTGCCCATACCATATTACTATTGTTTGTCTCCTGCACATCTATTCATTTACGTATATCCTAAATTTCTTTGTGTACTCTATGTAATAATGCCATCAAGCATATTTACCCACATTCTTATTGCTCATCCTATGTTTTAATTTTCAGGGGTTGATTGGATATCTTTTAACGTATTGAGTCTTGAACTCCAACACCACCTAGGAAAAAGCTTTGTTATTTTCCCCACTGAAGGTAAGCTCATTTGTTTATTTGATAGATTAAGTTGGCGATTAACCTTTAGCATTAACCTTCAATTGGTATGTTTGGATTCTTGAGATAGCCATTTTATAGACAAACCTTGGGTGTCGGTTTTCGATTCCTTTTAGACAACCGTGAGGACCCGACCAAATTCTGTTGGGCAATAGTGTAGTGAAATTAATCAGAACCATCATATCTCTATCTCCACTAATATAAAGCGGCGATTGGTGGCGTGTGCTGGTCGTTCTTCGCCCAAGATCAGCCAATCTCGCTCGGCCTTCGATGTTTATGCCCACTCTGATTTTTTTGTCCTTTACGTATTTCCGCGATCGCCAGACTTATGGTAAGAATTAGGAATGCAAGTCCTACTTGTTGACATGAATTGATGATTCTGGTTTGATTGAATAGAGCATGGACAATGGTAAAAAGTCGGTGTCGATATTGATCAATCCACCATGAATCCACAAAGGTAAAGGGGACTTCTTGGCAAGAAGGCATTGCGAATTGAGGTACCTACTCTGTTACATGTAATGTTTTGATTATTGGTTTTCATATGCCAACGGATGAATTGTTTTCGCGTGTTCTATTTTAGGATACCACATATCGACACATTGAGGAGGCGAGAGATACTCGGCTAGGCCCCCCATCCGTAAAGGAACAATTGGGGAAATTTGGAAGCATGGGAGGTACTCACGGTGCCCTTGGCGTCACCAAGAAGGTCTAGATTGATTCATTGTCAAAATTCTCCCAAGGTTGTTGCGCAAAAGCAGGGACAACGACCAATGTTCACACGAGAGCAGTGCAGCAGATGATTAATCAAGCTCTGCAAGTTCAAATGAAACTTGGGAAAAAAAATTTCTGTCCTTGAAGCAAAACATCTTCGCGCATGTCACGTCAGTAACAAAAAGGCGGTGACTATTTAACTCATTTAACAAGGTTGGCATATATTTATTAGTTGACATATCCGTTTTCAGGATGCTAAGGGGTCATTGGTGGTACATTGCGAGGTATCAAGACGGCACCGGTAGCCGCCCGAGTAATGAAATTTGCATCTGCCTATACATACATCTCAGAGACCTCGGTATTTGCTAGCAAGCTATGGCAAAATCCGTTTGATTTATCCTTGGTGGGATTAGCATTACATCCATAGATAAACAAGACACGATGCTACCCATAGTGCCATTAAGTTGATCACCGGTTAGCGATTGCCAAGTTTGTATGGCCAAATAATCTTACGTCTTAACTCTTCCAACCCTCCCGCCGAAATCAGATACTCTCACGCGATTCGAGGCATTTAATCCCACATGCTGTGCAAGGGTAGACAAACTTTTAGCTGGTGCAGATTATATTGAAAGCCACCAAAATCATGATTCGACGGATGCGATTTACTTCCATTCCTCCATCTGCATGCAACTTGTCAAACCTTGTGGTTGACAAACTCTTCTCGCTGGTTGGATTTGCGCTTACGGGAGTTATGACATGCGCAGGACCATTCCCATTGGGGGTTGTAGCTACTTCTTTGCTTCGACTTAGATTGTGTGTGCATGCGTGTGTTCTTTGGATCCTATTTGAATCATGTCATTATGCAATTCTCTTATCTTGGGAGAAGAAACCATAAAAGCTTTTTGTAATCGGGAGAAATAGATGTTTGATCTTGTAGCATAATTTCCTTTTAATGCTTGACCTTTATGTTTAGTTATCAATTTTATTTTTTAAGTAACAGCATACGGCATTGAATGTCTTTTATTACTTGACATGTTTTTTAGTAATTTTGTTTTTAAGCAGCAGCATACGAACCTTGAACTAGTAGGTATTAAAAGGAAGCTAGCGTACTAGGCTCGTTGGAATGAGTCAGCAGGGTTGACCGTCCCAACTCCGGTTGAGCGATTCTTGAAGTTATTTACTTTGCCCAAAGTGGTTAGTCCTTAATGCCAGAGACCAAGTCTATACCCACATTATATCCATGGTACCATCGTGACTACCACCATCTCATCCATAGACTTGTCATCGGTTGGGGATCGGACCAGCCACCTCTTGTGGTTAGCCCGACCTTCCCCCTAACTACGTAGCCGTTTTAAAGATCATCCATCCTTCGAATTAAGCATTTGTCTAAAAGTAATATTTGTATGGTTTGCTACATCTCTGAGGTTCAATATTTATATCCTAGAGTTTACAAAGGAATTAGGGCATAACAATTGGTTTAACATTTGGTTGTAACTAATCATGTTATTTAAAACTACCAAGTTTGCTAGTTTTCTAAAATAACAAAATAATGCATTACAAGAAATATATACATATACTTTAATGGAACTAGGTTCAACATGTTCAAGGGTGCGGCGCACCTCATGAGAGTTGAAGGTTCTCCTAAAGAATAATCATTTGGTGTCTGAGGTGTCCCGGCCCGTTACGGCTCTGGGCATTTGATTCTGAAAGGCTCGGGATGCTGAAGGGCTCCAAGTATTGCTCTGGCGTTAGATCTAAGCGCATTAAAATGACCATAGTAAATAAACGAATAAAATAAGAAAGAGAAAGAAAAGAAACGAAATCGAAAACCGAATCGGAGAATCGGAAGTAGAGGAAGGGTATTTTTGGAACTTCTGGAATTTGGTTTGGCGAAGCGGAGTGCATTTTTGGACTCAATGGCTCAAAAGCAGAAGAATATGTATTTTGGCTTTTCTAGATTTTTGGGGATTTTACGGAGTTTAAAATGAATTTTCGGATTTTAAATCGTATTTAAATTCAAAATGTAAATAAAATCGAAATAGAAAATGAAAAAATTTCTCAGTGTCAGACAGCAGTGTATCGTCATTCGACGCTTTCGACGAGTGCTTCTTGCATAGAATGAGCCACGGCCCATTGGGGCGGACACCCTGTATGAGGCGGTGGTGTGGCCAGAGCGACTGTCGGCGGCGTCAAGAAGGGGCGGTGTGGCGTGTGGGCCCGACAAAGCTGGTGACTTCGGGGAGTGTCTTGGCGAGTGGGGTCGTGGTCGGCAATGAGGATTTTGAACAGTGGGAGGCGGTCACGGTGAAAGAGGAATGCGCGGGGCCGGAAGACAAGCTATTTCGGCGATTCTTGACTGGCTCGGGTGAGAAAGTGGTAGAGGAGAGAAGAATGGCGGAAGTGGAACTCGGGTGGCTTACGATCTTGTTTCGGCGTGAGGAAAAAATGGTAGGGAGGGCTCGGGTTTATAATGATCGAGGCGGAGGAGTGAAGGCGATAGGGTGGGTGCTCGAGTGGCGAAAAAACCGAGCAGGGGTGAAGGAGTGAAGCAGCGGTAGGTGTGAGCTTTTGGCGGTGCATCGAAGAAAGGCGTGCTCTGCAGTTGGCCGAGTCGTGGCGAGATGGGGCGACCATTGGCGGAAGAAGATGCCTGGCGAAGGTACTCGAGTGGTGAAGCGATTGAGCGGGCGAGAGAATGATGGCGTAGAGGAGTAGCTTGTGGCGCTGGGTCTGTGAAGACGCTGAACTCCTTTGGTTGCGAAGCGGCGGCAGCGTCGTGTGAGGCCTTGGCGGAGAAAGTGCAAGAACAGGCGTGGTGGCGATGGAACGGATCGGAGATGGCGGTCTGGTCGGGCATGTCGCGGTCTAGGCGAAAGGTGTCGGCGTCGCGGATTAGGCGAAGAAGGCGGCGAAGGATTAGGCGGATGCGCAGAACGGAAAGATGACTTGACGGAATATAGGCGCGGATGAAAGCTATGAGCGGCTTGGTCCGTCAATTTTAGGCCGGTGATAGCGTTTGGCCGTGCCTGAGAAAGAAAACGGGCGTCGAGCAGCGGAAGCCAAAGGGAGGTGGGCGCCGCAGTTTGAAATTTGAGCCGGAGAAGAAGGCGGAATGGGAAAAGGCCCGGTAGCGAGAAAGCGGTTCGCTGAAAAAGAAGCGGAAGTGGAGTTGACTTTCCAAAAGGAAAGGATTTTCAAGTTAAGCTTGACCAAAATCTTTACTATTAATTGTGACTCTCTCTTAGTGCGTTGACTAAGAAATACCACATGCTTCTCTTGATCGGTTTGATTACCAAATATTTATCTTTATGTATTAGAATTTGGTGAGTATGCACATGCAAGTTCATGCGGTGACCGACACGATCTAGCGACCATGGGGAATGGTGGAGAGCTGCTCGACTATGGATTATTGTGGCAGTATTTGTAATTATTTTCTCATCTCTATGGTTCTTAGAACTAAATTTGTATATATGTTTCCTTGATATATGTGTAATCGAATCTTTGGTGTACATTATGCGTCTTGAATTTATGTTGTGATGATATGTATACGTCCATGAGCTAATTATATATATACGTGTTAAGGTTATCAATAAGCGGAGCTGGAGGTATTGTTCAATGAAAGAAACAGCGATGTTTTAACTCATGTCCTACTACATGGAACAATAAATAGCCTTTACGGGAGTAGTAGCAGGATTCACGGTGGCTTGTATTGTTGTTTTTTGGTTGTGGGCATCTGCATTTGCACATTGTTTTTATAGGTGATGGAAAGTGAGAAAGGACATGTTGCTTCTATCTCCGGAAGAGACTATTCAACTTGGTAATCCTTTTTCTTAGTTGTAACACTCATCTATATCTCTTGTGCTAAATCATTGAATATATTACAAAATAGCACTTTTAACTCTTGATCAATGAGATTGAGATAAAACTTGCTGGTTTTATAGGTTACATCCATGTTGCTCCTTACTTGAAATGTGTGCATTGCCCTCACATGTGCTTCATGTTTTCTGATTTGGTGGTCATGTGTGTGCGTGTGTGATTGTGTAGTCTTTGGGAGTAGATATAGATGTGTGTGCGTTTTACTTATTTAGAGTGTGCATTAGTATTGCATGAAGACATTATTTCGTTGTTCTAGAGTAGATTTTTGACATGGTTAGCACATTTTCGGTTGTATAACATGCAAAAGCATTAGCTATGATTGTTATATCGAAGGTGCCATACAATTCACTTCTAACATGTCTCTTTGTACTACAAAGCTGCAGATAATGTTTGGCGCTTGACAAACATCTGAATAATGCAAAATTGATGCCATGTATGAAATTTGTTTTCTTGAGTGTGCGAGTAGTAAGGTTAGTTTCCTTTAACAAATTCTTGTGCATCACATTCGGTTAGGACACCCCTTAATCTTGTGGAGAAATCAACTAAAGCCCGATGGCGTATCATTCAAAAGTCGCGGACCAAAACACAATAATATAGTGCGATTCCATGTCGGTAGTGATGGCTATCCCTGTCTTGACTTTCTTTGTGTTGTATGAATTCTTTATGTGAATATATTACTGTAAGTGCTCTAGGTCTCGAGAAAGTGGCATCTTGATTTGGTAGATCCTAAGTATTCTTTTTCGTAATAATGCTAAAGACTAATGTGAAGCTGCGATACTTTATGCCCTTCTTAGTCAAGTCGGTCATGATCTACTTACCAATGTCTCTAGAATCAAGATGTAGCAAAACTTTGTTCCTTGTTCTATGACCAGAACATCTTCTCTCGGAGATATATCCACAATTTAACAAGGTGCGGTTGTTTTACTTTTTGGGACTCTGAATGTTTGGCATTGTAATCCGCACTTTAGCGAGATAGTGTTTCTAGAATATACCGAGTATATTCTTAGAAGTCTGATGTAGATATATGCATTTGTCCATTTCATCATAAGTGAAAGGTGGGCTATCTGTTCTAATCGCCATGTAATTAGTCGCACATCTTTATGTGATTACAATGAGTTGTCGAAACTTCTGTGCTGATCCTAGAACTAAGCCGTGCACTCGTCTTGTTTTGCACGCTGGCCATCTAAGCGGCAGTGGGGTCTTGCCCACGTTAGTGAAGAATGCGATGGCAAAAATGAAATAACTTTCTGGATTAGTGGCAAATGCAAAACACATCATCCCTAAGAACTAATAATGAATCTAAGAGTAATTAGAGTTGTATCACTTTGAGTTTTCAAACTTGTTAGAGGAATCTGCACTCTGCACTTACAATTTGGGTCCATTCTCCATAATGTAGAAAGTGAGTTTACTCTAACCCGCTAGATATGAATGAGTCTTTCTTTCCCTTTTCTCTTGTATTAAATTGTGAATTTTGTACATATACTACAGTAGTATCTATCATGAGAAATTTTTTTGACATGAGAATTTTTTTGAATCGGCATTATATGCTCCGTTGCTCCCTTTCATTGTCCTTCACTCTTCAGTTCCTCTTTTAACTTGTGGAGTATTGCATGAAGACATTATTTCTCGTTGTTCTAGAGTAGATTTTTGACATAGTTAGCACATTTTCAGGTTGTATAACATGCAAAAGCATTAGCTATGATTGTTATATCGAAGGTGCCATACAATTCACTTCTAACATGTCTCTTGTACTACAAAGCGCAGATAATGTTTGACGCTTGACAAACATCTGAATAATGCAAAATTGATGCCATGTATGAAATTTGTTTTCTTGAGTGTGCGTGGTATGTTTAGATTTATAAGCGATTCAATAAAGTTATTTGTTAGAACCATCAAACACATGCATTTGCTTGTTCGAGACCTAATTAACGGTGGAAGAGGCGGTTTGTATGCATGTTTGTTCACATGTGACATCTTGTTGTTGAGATATAGTAGGCGGCGGCAGAAAGACTCTCTTAGATTGATCTTGGATTTTATTTAACTTCGCAGTTTCTCCTGTTTGTTTGGCGGCGAGTTGGTGCATCCGGATTGGCATCGGTCAACGAGGCTCGCCAAGATCGACGGTCAAATCAGGCGATATCTTCCGCACATTGCGATAGCTTGAGTAATTCGTCATTTTTTCTTGTTTGAATTTGGATGTGTCACGTGAGAATGCTCGGTAGATCTCTTTTTTCTTGCTGTGATTTTGCGTGTTGAATGCAAGTTCGGGGAACAAATTGATGATCTGTAGAAAGCAATCTTTGAGGTCTCCACCCTTGCATTTCTTGATCTCCACAAAAATAATCGTATAATGTGACTAAGAAAGCTGAATTAATTGATTGATGATTTATGCTAAATGGGTTCCAAAAAGCTGGACAAGATCAAGGATGCCAGCTCACGGGCGAAGCTGACTCAAAGAGCTTACCGGTAAGATCTTGAGATTGCAAAAGGTTATTCATTCTTCTTTTCTTTCTATATCATACAGAGGTAGGAACACCTTCATAAAACAAAGGATTTGGAATATGATGAACACAGATGGTACACTTGGCAAGAGTAGAGATAGCGACCATTTTTGGCTCATGTTAACTTAATAGTTTGACATTGCAATCACTTGATTATCTTATACTAAACACCATTGCGATGCATGCTACGCAATTTTGCTTTTGGAATCTTAGTAATGTGATCAAGAAGTAGTTTATAGAATGAGACATATTCATGGTTACTTAGTTTTGATTTTGTATTAGTAGCTTCATAATAGCGGGCATTTTGCTCTCTTTTTACGGTTTTTCTGCGACTTTGAGCGAGTTGTCAAAGAGGAGGCAAGCCGTCTTGACCACGAGACTGACTAAAATCTTTGCATGATAGAAAAGCGATCAATGGTCGAACTTTAAACGAACACTAAAAGGTGTGTATGCTTTTCCCGACTCGAAACTAAACTCTGAACTTAATTCTTTAGGTCTTTGAAGGCACTTGAGGAAGAGACAACAAATATACTACTATGGAGTTCTACAAGCGAGTACCTTTCCTCTTATTCACATGTCTCTTCTTGTCACTTTATTTCTTAGTTACATCTTGGTTAAGTATTCTCTAATAGGCTAAACTTTGAACTGGAAAGTGTTTGCATGAAGAATGGTTTCACTTTAGGGATGTAGGTGATAAACAAAATTTACAAGAATCTTGATAAGTACATGTAGTTTCAATCTTAAATTTCTTGATATATGTTGATTGTTGACTAAGTCTATATGTTGATTGTTGACTTAGTCATGACAATTGCATACCACCGAGCTGAATAAAGTGGATAGGCTTATCTTAAACTTTCGGACTGAAATTTAAAATGAAATTGCCTTGTTTGTATATTTGCTCCTTGTTTATTTTTGTGTATGGTACCTTTGTTTTTCTCACAAAGCTTTGAGTGCATCATAGGATAAAATAAAATGACAATAGATGATCGGTGATACATATTCATGCTTTCCAAAGCAAAGAGGCATCATAGGCGGTTCCAAAATGGAACCATCTTAGATGTAGCATGTGATGTGTGGGTCATCGCAGACGATTACAAATTAGAGCTTTTTGTGATGTCAATTTTCACAAGCGGTTCTAAAGCTGTTTGTGATGTGCCCTTATATTCTTGACACATTGATATGGACAAATATGGTAGTATTCTTGAAGAAAAACAAGCGGCAACAAGTCGATGTGGAGCAGAAGAAGATCAGGCGCAAGAATTAGGGAGATGGGGTCACGCTGATCGAGGCGAGGCGATCCATACATATTAGTCCTTACCTTATTTTCATTAGTTACCTTGTTTAGGATTTCCATTTTTATGGCTTGCTTTCCTTCTTGTCTTAGTTACCATGTTTAGGGATGAAGGACTTTGAATAAAAAGAAAAGAGGAAAAGCGAGGGACTTATCGGTTCGCCACAAAACCAATCTTAGGCGTTCTTGAAACGTTATTCATTTGTTAGGTCGTCTGTTGAGTCCACCATAGGTCGCCGGTAGCGGCCTCTGTTGCTGCAATCCTCCTCCTCTCAGTGGGTCTCGAATCACAGGAACCCGGGGCCTACGAGAGGAACATCCATATCAATCGGTATCGATTCAGCGACTCCTCCTCCATGGATTCCGCGAAGATCGTTCGGCGGCTTAGATCTCTACCGTGGAAGGATCAAGTCATCCATGGCCACACGGAGAAGACACTAATGGACTTCATCAAAGTTGCGACAAGCAACCGGAGGGTGGTCCGTCGTCTCCATCAGGCGCCATAGCGGCGGTGAGAATGGCGTCTGACATTTGACCGCTTCCGACCCCGTTTCATGGCGCGCATGGATTCTGAAGAGGAAGAAGGCGGCGGACGTGAGCCGCGAACACCGGCGGCGCGAGGCGGCGTGCCCCTCGGTATGAACTCGCCGAGCCGATGCTACCGAGGATCCGTTGCTTTAATTTGAAGCAATGTGGCGTTTGGCGCATCCATGGGATTCGAGGAGGATGAGTGGGTCGAGATGGCGGGTCTTCACCTCCGTGGGAGGCGCAGGAAGTTCTTGAGCGGGGAGTGGAAGGACACATCTCTTGGGCGAATTTCACGACACCTATTTGCGGCGCTTTACTCGCCATGCCACAGCCGAGGACCACTCTGGCGATTTGTCCAACTTTGAGCGGGGCTCGGCCGTGTGGATGATTTTTCGCGGGACTTTCGGAGACTTCCGCACGCGATGCTTGTGCGGTTGTCCATCGGGGACGAGACGGAATTATTCTGGCTGACCTCCCCCCCACCTTGTTCTGCCGATGTCTTGCATGACCGTCCGCGCCATTTGGCGAATGCCATCGCTTATGGCGAGGAAGCCGAGCGGCGAGGACCTTTGGATAGCCGCAGACCAACCAGTACAAGGACCTCCTCCTCAGCCGGCCGGCGATTCCTACCTTCAATGATCTTGCCCACCCAAGTTCCGCTCCAAGTTCTGGCGCCTACATGTCCACACTGGCGCTTCTGTGGCGCGTCGGACACCACCTCGAGTACCCGATAATGCTAGGCCACCTCCTTCTCAAGCCTCGGCCACGACCTCTGTCGCCGCCTCAAATCACCGTTTGGCGTCTCGATCCGGAGAAATAGGCGTTGGCGGGACAAAGGCTTGTGTTATAAGCTGTGATGAGGTGTATTCTCGCTGATGCATGTAGCGCCTTTTTCACTTAGAGGTTTTGAGTGAAGGCGAGGAAGAGCGAGAGGTTGTGGAAGAGAACCCTCTCTCTCGGCCATTGCGGTTCGTAACTTGAAAGCCGCAATACAATGCAAGTTATTCGGAGTTTGGAGGACAAGCGTTTGGTGGCTTTGGTGGACACAGACGCACTCATAATTTCTCAAGCCGTACCGCCGCCACCAAGATCTGCGGCAGAGAAATTGTTAATTAGGGACAGACAAGTCGAGTGGCTAATGGAGCTTATTTGCCTTGTCTAGGGCGTGCCCGACATCCAATTCACTATACAGGGCTATCCTTTCTGCACCCCCTTCTTGGTGATCCCTTTAGCAGGATTGGATGTGGTACTTGGAGTGCAATGGTTAAAGGAATTGGGAGAGATCGGTTGAATTTCGATTCCTCGGATGACCTTCATGTTGGATGGACACCGTCTGCTTTGCGAGGCATTTCGTACGGTTTGAACTACGTGGTATGCACCGTTTTGGTAGGGGTGACAACCGCTTGCGACACATTTTAACCACCTTTGCTGATTTATTCGGGAACCACAAAGAAATCGCTTCGCCCGGCGTCCTTGTGATCACTGAGAATTGCTTGCAAGAAGGCTCCAACGTAGGTGGTTCGTCCTTATCGCTACCCACATCGTTAAAAGGATGAGATTGAGCAACAATGTGCGGATATGTTAGCCAGGGGATTATCCGGCCCATGAATCTCCCCTCTTCCCGGTGTTGCTTGTCGCAGCCGAATGGCTCGTGGAGATTTTTGTGGATTATCGAGCATTGACGCTCTGACCATCAAGGATAAATTTCCGATCCTGTGGTGGAAGAATTCTTTGGATGAATTGCATGGGGCTCTCTTCTTCACCAAATTGGACTTGCGCTCGGGCTATCATCAAGTCCGCATGTGCGAGTCCGATATTGAAAAAACGACCTTCCTTTTACACCATGGTCATTTGAATTCTTGGTGATGGCATTTGGGTTGTGCAATGCCTTCCACCTTCGAGCCCTTATGAATGAAGTCTTAGCTCCATTTCTTCGTCGCTTTGTCTTGGTTTTCTTGATGACATCTTGGTGTACAGACTCTTCTGGGAGGACCATCTTCATCATCTCCATTTGGTTTTGACACTTCGTCACCATCACTTATATTTGAAGCAGTCTAAATGTGCCTTTGGTCAGGAGACGATAGCCTATCTTGGTCATGTGATTTGACACGGAGTGGCGGTGAGCCTAGTAAGATCGAGATATTGATCGTGCCCTGCCTTACTTCATCGCCGAGGTGCGCAGATTTTTTTGGGCCTCGGGATACTATCGGCGTTTATTCACCATTATGCCTCAATTGCTGCACCTCTCACCAATTTACTTCGTCGCCAAGTTTTCACATGGTCGCAAGAAGCTGCGGATGCTTTTCACCACCTCAAAGGAGCTTTACAGTCCGCTCCAGTGCTCCGTCTTCCGGATTTTGATGTTCCTTTTGTGGTTGAGTGTGATGCGTCTAGCACCGGCATTGGAGCAGTGTTGCAACAAGATGGACATCCTGTGACTTACTATAGCCACAAGTTAGCAGAACCAAGCACACCAAGCTCGCCGCCCTCGGCGTGAACTTATTGGTTTGTCGAAGGCTATTACGGCATTGGAGGCCTTATTTGTGGGGGCGCTCGTTTGTGGTTTGACCGACCATGCCCGACTTAAAGTATTTGCTTGACCAAGCTTTGGTAACCCGCCCAACAACATTGGTTGAGCAAATTAATGGGCTTTGATTTTTCCGTCGAGTATAAGCAGGCGAACAAATGTAAGTGGCCGATGCATTGTCGGGACTCCATGAATCGGGGGGCACTTGTTGTTGCCATTTCTTCGCCCAATCTCTGGTACAAGCGACTCGGGAGGAGGCCACGCACCCATCCGGCAATCGGCAGCGTGTCATGCGCGCTCTTGCGAGCAGCGTCGATCATCTCCTCGAGAGGCCAGCGTCACGACAACTTCGAGATGGCCTTTTCTATCATCGAGGGCGGTATCAGATTTTCCTACACCTCTCCTCTCCCGTACCGCAAGTGGTAGCTGCCTTCCATGATTTGACACATGAGGGTGTATACAAGACTTTTCACCGCATAAAGTAGCATTTCTATTGGAAGGTCTTGGCGATGCAGGAAGACTACATCGCCAATGTTCTCGTGCATCCGACAACACAAGGCGATACTCTTGCCCCGGTAAATCTTATTCTGACCCTGCCGATCCTCGGCATATTTGGGCGGATGTATCCATGGACTTCATCGTTGCTCTTCCTAAATCGCAAGGCAAGACAGCGCATACTAGTAGTGGTTGATCGCCTCTCCAAGTATGGTCATTTCCTTGCTCTTAAAGGCCAACTTCAAGGCCGCGATTTGATTTATTCTTTGATCATATTGTCGCCTTCACGGGATGCGAGTCTATTGTCTCGGATAGGGACCCAATTTTCACGAGCACTTTTGGAAGGATCTCTTTCAGTGACGTGGCACAAGACTCCTCATGTCTTCCTCTTACCATCCCCAAAGCCGACGGGCAATGGTGGTTAATCGCCTTTGTTGAAATGTATCTTCGTTGTTTGGCGGCGGAAAGACCTTCCACAGGTCGATGGTTACCTTGGGTCGAATTTTGTTATAACTCTTCCTATCATTCGGCTCTTCGCTCACCCGTTTGAATTTGTTTATGGTCGTTCCCTCCACCGCTAGTACCTTACGGTCAAGGCACCACCGTGGTCGTCACGGTTATTTGTCGATTAATCATCCGCGATGCTTTCTTGGACCGCGCTCGAGCTCACTTGTTGGCTGCCCAAAAGCAGGATGAAGCGGTATATGATCTTCATCATCGTGAAGTCACATTTTGATTGGGAGATTGGGTTTGGTGAAACTTCAATGTCACCAAACAGCGATGCATTGGCACCGCTCATCACCACAAGCTTGCACCTAAGTTCTTTGGTCCTTTCCAAGTGGTTAACGAATTGGGGAAGTTGCTTATCGCCTCACCTTGCGACTCTTGCTAAGATTCGGCGTCTTCCATGTCTCTATGTTGAAGCCATTTAAAGGGTCTCCTCGGCAAATTACCACACCACCATTGCGACGATATTTCTTATCCTTCGCCGGCGTTGCAGCCCTCTCCTTACAGTTTTGGCCCGTTTCTTTCAAGGGCATCGTCGGTTCTTAATTCATTAGGCAAAGCGAAGAGGTTGCAGCGGCTACTTGGGTGGATGCTTTGGAGTTTCGGCGTTCACACTCAACCTTCAAGCGAGGACAAGCTTGTTTTTGGAGGGGGAGTATTGATATGGACAAATATGACCGAGTATTCTTGAAGAAACAAGCGCAACAAGTCGATGTGGAACAGGAAGATCAGGGCGCAAGAATCAGGGAGATGGGGTGCGCCTGATCAGGGCAGGGCAGTCCATACATATTAGTCCTTACCTTATTTTCATTAGTTACCTTGTTTAGGATTTCCATTTTATGGCTTGCTTTCCTTCTTGTCGTAGTTACCATGTTTAGGGATGAAGGACTTTGAATAAAGAGAAAGGAAAAGCGGAGGACTTATCGGTTCTACCACAAAACCAATCTTAGGCGTTGTCGACGTTATTCGGTCGTTAGCTACGTCTGATCGTCAACCATAGAGTCGCCGTTGGCTGCTTGGCGGCTGCAGCAATCCTCCTCCTCTCGGTAGGGTCTCGAATCACGGAACCAGGGCCTCGAGAGAACATCCATATCACACATTGTTATTGACGATTACAAAAACCGTTTGAGATGACGATTTTTCAATAGTCTATGATGAGATTTTCTGTAGTAGTGCGCGATATAACTCTAACCGTGCATACAGATTAGAATACATGATTCTCTTCCTAAGCATAAAAGGTTCACAGCACTGGGATTACCAGTTTTACAGATAGTTCGATGAAACTAGAACGCAGTAAAACAGGTTCAACAGAAACGAAAGGAACTACTAAACGAAATCAAAATGAGCTAATTCAGTAGCATTAGGAAGTCCATCTTCTCCATCAGGATCTCGCCATTATCCCTCTTGAAGTTGCTTCCCTCGGGTGGTTATTTCTTGCATCAGCTTATCCAGCTTGTATTGGTCCTGGTTGCGCTCCAGCGGTTTCCAGCGCTGCCAATATGAATGAAGTTTAAAAAGCAGTACCACTGGAGAGGACATGATATAAACATTTCTAAATGATATTCAAGTCATGTTGTAATGTAACTGTTTATTTTAAGATCTTTCGGGATGTATACCATGAATCTATCATCTATAAATATGTTCTAATATGATGAATGCTGATGTACTACGTACAATATATTAGGTTTTAATTCATACCAGAGGAGAAACCATAAAAACTTTTGTAATGGGGAGAAATAGATGTTTGATTTTGTAGCATAATTTTTTTATTGCTTCCTTTATGTTTCGTTACCAATTTTGTTTTTCGTAGCAACGCACGGGCATTGAACTAGTTTGAAATAAATTCGAGAAAATTCCAATTAAATCCCAATTAAATAGCAAAGGCCGAATTTAATTCATTTTTGAAATTTCGAGGTTATTTCAATAACTTCACAAGGTTTGCGATGTGAGAATGAAGGCCCTGTTTGGAAGGCGGGAATTGAATTGTTTCCTGCCAAATTACTGCAAAATTCATACGTTCTAAATGGGATGAATTTGTCTCGAATTCAGAATCCCTTGACACTTTCATGCGCAAACCATCTCACCCAAAACCTTAAACTGTTAACGAAAGCTGAACAAAACAATTCAGATTGATAGCCCATGAGGCCATGACCGTCCATGCGTTAGAGATCACTCGTACGCTGCACTTAATTTTCATCCCTGATTCTGGAGCGTTTTTTAGATCAGGACCTGCCGGAATGCATGGCTTCTGTATATGGGCTGCAAAGAAGCCCGATAGACTGTTTCAGAGGACAGAAGTCTTATAGGCCGGGCCCTTGTGTATCATTTGCCATCTTATTTTATCAGATATATATATATATATATATATATATATATATATATATATATATATATATATATATATATATATATATATATATATGAAGTATATAGTGAAAGTAGACATATGGTGAAATCATGAAAGTAGGCAATCGAGGCGTTGGATCAAATTTGAATGGTTCAGATCTAGATGGAATCCCACCTCCTCACTTAAACACGTTTGACACATAACCCCCTAGAAAAATTATAAAATTTCTCCACTTAAGTGGAGGAGGTGGGATTCCATCTATATCTGAACCATTCAAGTTCAATCCAACGTCCCTGATTGTCTACTTTCATGATTTCACCATATGTCTACTTTCATCATATACTTCCCCTATATATATATATATATATATGAAAATGGTTCTATACCTCGAGTAATGTACTCCCCACCTCCAAAGATACCGTTTAAATGATATTATTATACCTCTTTATCTTTTTGAGTATATTCTAATCGATTATAAGATACTCTAAAGTGAGTTCCTGAAAAATTTGATCAAAATCCACCCTTTATAGCATAATTTGTTTATATATTCCTTTTACATATGTAAAATGGTATATAGAAAAAAAATAAATAGGTCTCATGATTTTTTTCAACCATGTCACATTGGAGTATCTTAGAATTATTATTGAAGTATATCAAAAGTGATAAAGAAATATAACACTTTCATTATATATATATATATATATATATATATACTGCACAAATTGATAGTTTGCTACCACTACTGCAGTACTGCTGCATCTCAATAATTGGGACCATAGACGGTATGGGTCATTTTTGTACAAATTAATTCGTCGTCATATTGCTAGTTTTCAGGTGTGACCTTTTATTGAAGATATGTTAATGACTATCACGAAAGTTTTGTGCGAGAAGTGACTCTTATATATTTTTTTAACTAAAAAAATGCCTCTTCTATTTACTAGCAACTTTCACTTTGAATTGCTTTGGAGGGTATTTTCTCTCTTTCTTGGCAAGTTGTCTCCTCTTCCACTTTAGAGAATAAAATGTTTAGTTTGTTAGGAATGCAAAGCAGCTATTTTTTTGGGTATTTCTAGAACAATGAAAACAAGATATTTAGAGGTATATGGCCGGAAAGGTTCTTGAATATTTTTTTTCAAAAAAACCATAGAATTACCGGTTTATGTCATATGACTATGAGAAAAGCTTGAACAAGAAACGAAGAGCAAATGAGTGTGCCTATGCTTCCCAAAATAAAACTGAATAGATCTCAAAATACTAGTGATTGCTAGTGGCCCGATTGTTGCATATGAACTCTTCAATTCCTAATTTTTTTTAGAACATAATTTGTTTTATTTATGAAAGCTGTGAAAGTAATTAATTTATTTAAGCATTCTTCTTTCCATGTGAGTTTGTTGAAATGGACATTAAAAATTATAATCCCATCTTTTTCTAGCTCGTACACTTGCACGGTTGGAACTTAGAACAGTACAGTCGACAAAACATCAACGAGCACGGCCAAAACAGTACACATTCATAATTACATAACTCCTGAAATTCTCCCTTGGCATGCCTGGCCATTCATTGTTTGTTTCAGCCTTCGCTTTTGAGCTCATTCATTCTTCCCGGAAGCAACTTTTCAGAGACTTCAGTTCTTATTTCTCCAGTCATGACCACAACAATTTGTCATGTGCAAAACACACTCCAAAAAGTTCAGAGAACAGGCTATATAAAGCACCCACAGGGAACCTTGTGGGAGCCAAGTCAAGCCACATTCTCCTTCTCTTTTCATGTCCTTACAATATTACTATTAGCCTAGTGTACATGGCTCAATTCGCCGCGAGGATCACAATGGAGGTCGCGCCTTCAAAGATGTCGTCGATCATCAAGCGCGCTACGCTCCTGAGGATGCTTGACACGATCATGGAGGATGACAAGGAGGCCATAGAGTCTGAGTCACCAACGCTGCCTGCTCACAAATGTCATGGTATAGACCGGGTACATGCTTGGTTTGTTTGTTTTTCTCACGATTTGCCTGTTACCCTGTTCTGATCAAATGTACACTAACTCTCACATCAGGGATGGCATCTGGTAGCGTTTAAAAGCCAGCTGAGGTTGTGCCGAGTGGCCTAGGGCCGCTTTGTTTTTGCTGGATTCTCAAAGGCGATTCTGGATTATGGTTGTAGAAGCTGATTCTTCAAAAGCTGGAATCGTAGCACATATGAAGTGGATTGTGGATTCTAGTGTATATGGGTGGCTTTGGATTGTGAGAATCGGATTCTAGAATCAGTTTGTTTGTTTCGATTCGCTTTTGGGTCGAGAATCCGAATCGAAAGTGAAACAAATAGGGCCTAAGAAAAGACAAGAAAGAGCTTCTGCATGCTGTTTACCGTGTCGGAGATTTGGACCGCACCATTAAGTATGCTGCTGTGCTATCGGCAATATTTGCAATATCAAGACCTGGTATATTTGTGCTAATGTCAGTAATTTGATTCGTGTAGGTGTTACACGGAATGCTTTGGGATGAAGCTGTTGAGGAAAAGAGATGTTCCTGAAGAGAAGTACACCAATGCATTTCTCGGGTTTGGACCTGAAGACACCAACTTTGCACTTGAATTGACATACAGTATGTGCATTGATCCAATAATATTTTAATTCTCAAACAGTTTGTTTGATTTTTTTTTTAGAGAAAATCAGTAGGGGAGGTTTGTTTGATGTTGTAGGCAATGTTTGTATGACATACGTGTCAACCTAATAAAACTGGGGAGGTGTTAATGTGTTATACTTCTCTCTTCGCTTGAACTAGTTAACTCTTGTTTTTATTTGAACTGTACTTTCATTCCTTTTACTTTCTAGTTTCTAATGTGCTAACAAGTTCATTGTTGTTTAATAGATTATGGTGTTGACAAGTATGACATCGGAGAGGGGTTTGGGCATTTCGCTATCGCAAATGAGGATGTATGTATTGTTTGTGTGCAATAACGTACTATTGATTCAGCAGACTCATAATTATATGAATATGACATCGTGGATGCAAATATAGGTTTACAAGTTGGCTGAGACAATTAAATCGAAGGGCTACTGCAAGATCACTCGTGAACCTGGTCCTGTCAAGGGAGGACCCACTGTAATTGCCTTTGCACAAGACCCTGATGGTTACTTGTTTGAGCTTATCTAGAGGGCCTTGACACATGAGCCTCTTTGCCTAGTTATGCTTCGTGTTGGTGACCTTGATCATTCTATCAAGTTCTATGAGAAGGTATTTTCTTTCCTGGGATAATTGTAGGCTATTCCAAAAGTTAGAAATGCTTGAGGATTTCTTCTGTATCGTTCTATCAAGTTCTATGAGAAGGTATTTTCTTTCCTGGGATAATTGTAGGCTATTCCAAAGTTAGAAATGCTTGAGGATTTCTTCTGTAATTTCTCAATAACAGTAGTCTCATATGTGATATTGTGTTGTTTGTTCTTAATGCAGGCCCTTGGGATGAAACTCCTAAGGAAGATTGATGTACCTCAATACAAGGTACCTCTACTTATTTGGAGCCCTCAAATTTTGTTAGATTTCAAAGTGCCGAGACACATGCCCTGCAATGGTTGCTTATCCTTCGAATTTCATGGACTGATTGGTTTCTGGTTTGTACAGTATACCCTTGCCATGATGGGCTATGCTGAGGAGGATAAGACAACTGTTCTGGAGTTGACATACAACTATGGTGTCACAGAATATAGCAAGGGCAATGCATATGCTCAGGTTTTGTACAGCCTTTATTTCCTGCAGCAATTCCATTATAAAATTTTATCATTTTTTATGGTTTTTGTTTTTTAAGTGCAGGTTGCCATTGGCACCGAAGATGTGTACAAGAGTGCTGAGGCTGTCGAACTGGTGGCTGGAGAACTAGGGGGGGAAGATTTTGCGGCAACCAGGGCCACTGCCAGGGATCAACACAAAAATTGCCTCTTTTGTTGATCCAGATGGCTGGAAAGTGGTATGTTGTATGCCTTCCATCTATGTTGCACTGTTAACCATTGAATGGTCTATATAGACTGCTTTCTTTAAATCTTGAGCTACTGGTAGTTAATTCTGAAGAAAACCTGATCAAATGGGAAAGCAAATCGCTTGGCTTGTAGAAAGCACAATGTTTAGTGTAGAGGCACAACCAAAAAGAAAAAGCGGATCATTTGGCTTATGCAAAGTCACAAATTATAATGTAAAATAATTCCTAGTTCCTTTTTAGGAATTAGGCATTGCCAGTTAATCCATAGTATTTAAGTCTACTCTTGATAGGATTGGTACCTGTGAAATAGAATCCTCTTGAAGAGGTATATATTGGGAGCCTAAAAGCCATAGTTCCACCATCTTCATCTTTTCTCATCGTCCATCTGCATTCTCTGGAATATAATGGTCTGTCGTCTTGAGGCATCATCAAAACTTAATTGGCAGAGCACAGGAAACATACGTTGTAATAGAAATGGTAGCCACTGCTCTTCTGAAGTGATTAAAAAATGTAAAACAAGATGAAGATTTAAAACTCTGAACTTGTTATGCAGCATTGATGCCATACCAAACAAGCAATCTGATGTATTTATTAGTCAGATATATTTATATTTTTTCTAAATATATTTTCCTAAAGGCAGTATATTGAGTTGAGCCCTCTTGGAATATCATTTTAACTACAAGATGTGACTATTGTTATTCTTCACACTGTAGGTGCTGGTCGATCATGCCGACTTCCTCAAGGAACTCCACTGAAGATCAGAATGCCCAGATATTGCGCTAGGAGGCAAACCTTATGTAGTAATGCTGGTCTGTGATGTAATAAAAAGCGGCTTCCGCTCGACGAACAGAAATAAATACTGCTATAGGGGTTGTGATTTTGCTAGTTTGCTTTGGGATTGGTTCTGTATCTGCTTGTGCGGTGCGACCTGCAGCAACATGACTACGGAGATGGATCAGTTTGCACAGTTGTGGTATTTCCTGATCTGTTCTGATTGCCTGCTGTTTGCTTGTGCATTTGCTTGCAACAATTCTTGATGATTTTTCTTTGATGATATTTTGTATGGCTTGTGCGATCCTGATACTACTAATTTTAGACCCTGATTACAGTGTGGAAATTTATAAATATTTCTACAGGAATTGAATTGTTTAATACTTTGCAGATTTGCTGTCGGGCATCGTGGAGGAATTGTGGTCTTGAGAGCTGCCGGTTTCTTCAGTGGGGAGTTCAATTTGTAATTGAATTGTTCACTATTTTACAGATTTGCTGTGTGGCATCAATGAGGAACTGTGGTCTTGGAGAGCTGCTGGTTTCTTCAGGGTGGTGTTCAATCTGTAATCCTGAGCAGGTTTGCTCGGTGTGCCCCTGTTGTTTAGGAGTTTGGATCATGTGTGTGGAGTTCCTGTTGTTTCTGCTGTTTGTCTTGTGTGTTGAAGTTGACAGCCTTTACGTGGATAATGTTTGTACTCTTGTTTGCTTTGCTCTCTTTGATCGTAATAAAATTTGGTCGCGCTCTTTGATCTTAATAAAATTGGTCACCGAGGAAACACTTGGCTGCTAGCTATTATGCCCTGTGCTATTCGGCTATGCTGTGTGGTTATTCACAAGATGGCACTAGACCTGCTCTTGTTCCCCTCCTCTAAGAAGATAACCGCACAGACTATGTTTATTTTTAGATGTAGATGGGGGCGCTGCACCTTTGGATCAATTCATCGCATGTTTATTGGAAATGAACCAGATGAATTCAGTGCTCAATGCCAGTTCAAATGGTACCAAGTGTGTCATTTGGATGATGTTTGCTTGAAAACCAGAGTGCTGCCATGTGAGGTAATAGGTGGGCATGTTTTTGCGTGTTTCAAATTTCTCGTTCGACTTTTGTGAACTTTTTTTAAGCTCACCCAAAAGCTAAAGCTGTTAAGGAAAAAGTGGATAATCCACAAATGCTTCAATAGAACCATGACACGGAGCAGTCATTTTAGTTTTTGACCATCTGAACTGAATGACAGGAAATGAATACCCACACCTGCATCTTCGTGGAGCGTTTTTTAGATCAGGAGCTGAACAAAACCATCTCACCGGCCGAAAACCTTAAACTGTTAACGAAAGCTGAACAAAACAATTCAGATTGATAGCCCATGAGGCCATGACCGTCCATGCGTCAGAGATCACTCGTACGCTGCACTTAATTTTCATCCCTGATTCTGGAGTGTTTTTTAGATCAGGACCTGCCGAATTGCATGGCTTCTGTATATGGGCTGCAAAGAAGCCCGATAGACCGTTTCAGAGGACAGAAGTCTTATAGGCCGGGCCCTTGTCATCTTATTATATATATATATATATATATATATATATATATAGGCTGCATATGTGGTGCAAACCACCTTTACCATGAAAACTCCGTGAAAATCACCCGTAAAAGTTTTGAAAAATTCTCAAAAAATTACCATATGTAGGGAAGGTG